>CAIGRR010115608.1:0-11535 GCA_903798365.1 Fraxinus sp. 1973-6204 | reverse complement strand
TTGAGTGATTTGTTACAATCTTATTGAACATCAACATAGAAAAGATAGAGATTACACTAAGAATTCTTTATCTTTCCTTCCACATATTCCCTTGAATGCGAGCAGAGGATTGTCTTGGATTTGTGTTTGGTAGTCTTTGTTTGCATGATTGCCGTCGTTTTACACCATCAGAGCTCGAATATTTCTGTCTTTTGCCGAGAAGTGTCTCTCGCGTCCATTTTCGACCAGTTACCGTTGATGTTCCGGTAAAAACGCGTCGAAATCGCACTTGACATGGCAAGAGTGGGCTTGGCATCTGTTGAGTTCATGTTTTGGGGTCAACATGTATTACCGTATTTAAAGATTTAGAGATATTATTTCTTTTGTCACATATATTGTATATTTTAATTCCTAGATTAGTTTGGTTTCCTATTATAGCTTACCATATGTATTATAAATACCAATGTACAGTGAATAATAAATAAATGAGAATTACTTCATTTTAATACCTAAACCTAACATGGAATCAGAGTATAAGGCATAACCGTTCCATACCTTTTCCATGGCTGCCAATAATCCGGCCCCTGCTGCAAAACCTTCCACAGATGTTGGCTCTCCTTACTTCCTACAGTCTTCAGAACAACCGAACCAATTTCTCGTAGATGCACCCCTCAATGGCGACAACTATCCTACTTGAAGTCGTGCTATAACCCGAGCCCTCAATGCTAAAAACAAGCTCGATTTTGTCCTCGGCACCATTACACGTCCAACAGATGATAACGCTTCTACCCTCCTTTGGGATCAATGTTGTGACATGGTTATGTCTTAGCTTCTTCACTCGATCGACTGTTCTCTTACAGGAAGTCTGATCTATTGTGATACAGCACACGACCTTTGGATTGAATTGGAAACTCGTTTTCAACATAGTAACAAAACTAAGATTTTCAGACTCAAGCGAGAATTGGCCAATTTCCACCAAGATCACCAGTCTATCACCGCCTACTATGGTAAATTGAAAGAACTTTGGGATGAATTGCTTCCTTACAACCGACCCATCCTTGTTCTTGTAGTGCCGGCAAGTCACTCTCTGCAATTCAAGATTCTGATCGAGTCTATCAATTCCTAATAGGCTTGAATGATAGCTTTCAACAACTACGCTCACAAATTCTAGCCACAGACCCTCTTCTTTCCATCGGGCGTTGCTACGCAATTTTACATCAAGAGGAGACCCAACGGCTGGTTCAACACGTTTCTCGCTTGAAAGTGTCGGCCTTCCTTACCCACTCAACACCCAAACAAAATCCACCTCGTCCCCGTCGCGTTGGCCGGTTGGGACGCCGAATTGTGAGGAATGCGGGAAACTCGGCCATTCTCGTGCACGTTGCTTCGAACTCATTGGTTACCCGGACTGGTGGCCATAAAAAATCAAGAAAACCCGTCAGCAGGTGGTTCTTCTTCGCGGGCTATAGTGCCCGTCGGTTCTTCGTCGCGTGCGGCAGGGCATCAGGCTGCCGTGCGTGATTTTGCCTCTTTCGATGACTCTGCTACCCATTCAAGACATTCTGAGGCTCCACATATAAATGGGCTCCCCACCATGAATGGGCTTTCAAATGGTCAAGTGGCCCAATTGATGGAACTCCTAAAACTTGCAACTCTTTCATTTACAGGTTCCAAATCCATCCCTCCTTCTAATTTTACACCAAGGATTATTGATAGTGGTGCAACACACCACATTGCCAATTTGCCTTCAAATAAATCACATGCTACACAACCGTCTTTTATTTGCCTTCCCACAGGCGCTCATAGTCATGTGTCTTCTACGGGTGATATTTCTCTATCTCCTAATCTTACTCTTTCTAACGTTTTATCCGTGCTTAAATTTCAATTTAATTTATTATCTGTTAGCCAATTAACGAAATCTCTTAATTGTGTTGTCTCTTTTTTCCCCTCCTTTTGCACCTTTCAGGACCTAACCACGAAGATGCTAATTGGCACAGGTGAAGAGCGTAACAGACTATACTACTTCAAACATACTCTCGTAACTGTTTTCCAAGCATCCAGTCATGTCTCTTTTACTACATAGCATCAACGTTTAGGCCATCCCTCTTTACATCATATTCCACATTTTATTTCACGTCCGCAAGTTATTGATCATTGTGAACCTTGTAGTCGTGGAAAACATACTCGTTTACCTTTTAAATTAGTCACTAATAAGATTTTGATGCCTTTTGAACGCAGTTTTTATGATATTTGGGGTGGTTACCATACTGCTTCTCTCTCTGGCACTCATTATTCTTTAACCATTGTCGATGAGTACACTCGGTTCACATGGTTATACTTAATGCGTTTCAAATCTGAAACCTTGACATGTCTCCGTGCCTTTTTTGCTATGATTCACACCCAATTTAATTCTAACATACGTCACATCCGTACTGACAATGGTCAAGAATTTCTCACTCGCACCACTCAAGATTTTTTTTGCAGAACACGGCACTCTTCTTGAACGCACCTGCATGGAAACACCACAACAAAATGGTGTTGCTGAGCTTAAGCATCGCCATATTTTAAATGTGGCTCGATGCCTTCGTTTTCAAGCTCATCTTCCTCTTACTTTTTGGGCGAATGCGTTCTCACCGCTACTTATCTCGTCAATCGCATCCCATCATCATCTCTACTTAATATTTCTCCTTTTCAGCGTCTTTACAACAATGCACCTCAGTATGATCATTTACGTGTCTTCGGTTGTCTTTGCTATGCTCACACCACCTCTGCCCACCGTGATAAATTTCAACCTCTGGCTCGCCCTTGTGTTTTCTTAGGATATCCTTCCTCTCATCGTGCTTAGCGGGCTTATGACCTAGAGAGCAAACGGGTCATCGTCTCTAGGGACGTCACTTTTCTTGAACACGTTTTCCCTTTCCAACTGTTAACCCAGCCTTCCCCATCACCCTTGGTCCTACCTCTTCCCGTACCTAACCACCCTATTCCATCATCGGCATCCTCATCTACTCCACGGCCTCTCCCCACACCCCCTTCTCCTCGACCCTATCGTACTATACAACATCCTACTTGTTTTACTGACTATATATGTCCTACCTTACCGTCTACTTCTTCCGCTACGTCTTCTACTGTTGCAGTCACATCTTCAGGCACTTGATACTAATAAAACTTGGGTTCTTACACCACTTCCTCCCGGTAAGAAACCTTATTTCCTTTGTCACATATATTGTATATTTTAATTCCTAGATTAGTTTGGTTTCCTATTATAGCTTACCATATGTATTATAAATACCAATGTACAATGAATAATAAATTAATGAGAATTACTTCATTCCAATACCTAAACCTAACAACATGAACTTTGAATAGATTACATGTTTGGCTGAGCTTAAAAAAAATAAATTACTTCTTTTTGACAATAACATAAAAATTTGTATCAAAATTATTGATTTTATTTAATCTCAATTTGAAGTATTCAAGTATACAAACGTGGCTTTGTTGTTTGTGGCTTTGTATTAGCTACATAATATATCATTTTTAGTCGTAAAAAATACAAGCTTGTACGTTTTTGTGTGAAGAGATAGTTAATCGATGAGAACCAAACCTGACAGATAACCTAGCTAAAAACAAGCAAGTAAACAAGCATAATTGTAGTATTTGATCGATTTTGTACACACAAATGCTTAAGTACTCAACTGTACACAAAATTCTCGATACAAACTAGTTTTTGGTTCAATATGATCAACTTCTATTTGTTTTCATGACACGTTTCACCTTCTTTAATACTATTCAATATTATTCAGTTTAATTTAACTTGCCTTCACGGTTTCATCTTAGATTATATATTCCCGTTCCTCGCGAACTTGTCAATCTGAGATATGTCAAGAATTTTTTCCAACCCACTGGCTTGTAGAAACCTGGCAACAGATAAAAACACACTTAATATCCCAAGAGAATTTCAATATTGAGAATAAGGGTGTTTCCATAAATACATACTTATCTCTTAGAGCTATTGTCATGGATTGGCAGCCTCCTGGAATTGTGGACTGCAAATTGACTGCTATATTTGGGTTATGAATACTCTGCCGGAGGTGTATCCAACCATATTGTCCATGTTCACCCTCAGTAACTTTAGCCCTGGATTTATATCCAAAATGAATTAGGCTTAATTCTCAGTAAAGGGTCGACTGCAGAAATCATTTTCTAAACTCTGTTCAATGAATTGATAATAAAATCTAGTGGAAGAACTAAAGCAACTAGAATTTTAGCAACTCAACGGAGTATGTTAGTTTTAATCCATCCCTTCCGCATTTAACATGAACAGTACTCAGATTGTGTCGTTCACATAAGGCTTCTATAAAAACTTGTGCAAGACAATGTTTTGGAATAATGGAAGACAAACATGGCCTCTATGATACCTGTACATATGGGCATCAATGGCAGCTGGAGTGTCGTTGGAGTCCACAAGACAGCCTTCACTTACCCAGCAATCTCCGCAGGAATCTAATTCCCACCCTGGTATTCTTCCTTGCTACAGGTAAAAGTTTCCAATATTTTATTAGCAGGGCAATATATGTTAATGAATTTAGCAATTAAAAGAGCAATGTCAGATAAATGGGTACTTGAAGTAATGAGTCACAAGTAAATAACAATCTCGACCGACTATCTATAATTTTAGAATTGAACTACATGCCTCAATGTAATCTCTGAATGTTTCAATGGCCTCCACACCTTTGGCCTTTGCATATCTTGGCTCGGCGAGTATATTCATTCTTAGCTCTACAGATTCTAATGGCTCTTCGAGATCTTTTATAAGACTGCTAATTCCTTCATTATCTGATCCCTCCAGCTTCATCCTAACCATTTCAATTATAATTTTTACTACCATGTAAGCACCTGCGGAATATTAAAGACACGAGTCAGGGACCAGATCTAAAAGAAGCATTCATAAGAGTGACGCAATATGAGTAGAATAGGTTAGAAAAGGGAAGAATAATCAAAACTAACATAGATTGTAGTTGTTAAGGATCTAGCCACATAATTTTTGGGTTGATCTAGCCACAGATTCTTGCAACAAAATGAAGCAGAAAGGGGCAGAAAATCTTACCATCATCGAGAAAATGGTTTTCTTTGAGGGCACCATGACCAGAGATTTCCATCATAAGATGTGTTTCAATTCCATCCTTGTTAAGCTGGACACCCTTGTCAATCACGTTCCTATAGCCAACTCGATACAAGCAGTGTTGTCCTCCTCTACCATTAATAAACCTAGTAAGTGCGATACTTGTACGCGCATCAGTTACAACAGTTGTACCTGGGTGTTCCTTCAAGATAATAGCAGCCATGAGGGCGATCAGTTTATCGCCATTTATGGGATTGCCTGCGTTATCAACAACACCACTTCGATCAACATCTGTGTCAAAAACAATGCCAAGATCAGCATTGTTTTCTAGCACGGCTGCTCTTGTTAAGGCCATTGCAGTTTTGTCCTCCGGGTTGGGAATGTGGTTGGGAAACATCCCGTCTGGATTGAGGTGGAGAGAGCCAAAGGTGTCAGCTCCAAGTTTGTCTAAGACATCCCAAGTGAAGAACCCTCCTGATCCATTTCCAGCGTTTACAATTATCTGCATTGTGAATGAACTGAGTGTGTGATTTTACGAATTAGTACTTAATGGGTGATCGTTGTTATTTCCATTTTTCTGTAGAAAACATGCCCAAATTTATTTATTTTTCGGGCTGACTTATTTTATAATCAACATTTAATTCTTAGTATCCATGTGCTACAATCTTATTATAAAATATTGTGGTAATAGGTTAGACTTCATATTTTCAACTAATTATCCCATGAAAATGTGAGTAAGTGTCCTTTAGAATTAAAAGTATTTTATTCATTAAGAATTACAAGTATTTTTCACTAATGACTACGATTTAACAAACCTACAAATAGTAACAAAAAATAATTATCATAAAATTAATAAGTGGGACTAAGAACTTAAAGTTCTGAGATGTTACTTTCGTCAATTGATCTAGAGCTCAATTTAATATAAAGACTTGAATCGAAATCTCATTAACTACGTTTCAGTAAGAAATTTGAAGGTGTTTCATATGGTCCATAGGATGACAACCTTGTTAAGATTAGTATGCCATTAAAATTACTTAGTAAAATTGTCTCCTAATTAAGAGCGATCAAGGGTTCACAACTGGGCAGAGTTAAAATTTTAGAGTTGTGGGGACAAATTTCACAAAATTTTAATCGTGGGGGCAAAATTGAAGGAATTTTTTTGAAAGTTTTGTATAAAATCTTGAAAATTGTTATGCAAAATTTTGAACTTAATTTTTGTTGCCATATAAAAAGTTTTTAAGAGAACCTGAAATCCTTGAAGTGGAGTGTCATAGTGCAATGGATGGTTGACTCTTTGCTTGATGATATCTCGGAGATGTGCTGCATATGTGCTCATGAAATCGACTCTCATAGGTGGGGTCTGAATCGTGCTCGATACCTTCGCAACCCTGTTGGCATATTTCCGAGCAGCTTTATCGCATATTTCCTCCACCTCCGGTGACGTCAAACCTCCTTTTTTGGTGAAGAATTTCAACCCATTTCGTGTATATGGCAAGTGAGATGCCGTCATCTGTCCAACATAGATAAAAATTGCATTTCATTAACATGATCTCCAATGCAAATATTAAGCTGTAATTCTTAGAGAAATTTTTAGTATTCTTTATCTCAAGCTCAATCCCCATTTGACCGTTATGTAACATTAATTTTGACTTTTCTCAAATGAAAGGGTATATATTTTATATTAATTTCAACAGTCGAGAAATTTAAAAGTTGGTCCTCAACTTATGATCTATGTAATAAGTTAGTTCCCAAACTTTAAAATAAAACATTTTAGTCTTTAACCTTGAACTGTTATTGTATTATGTATAAGTAAGCTCAATGGACGGTTCTTGTTAAATTCTCTGCTAAAATTACTATTTTGAAGATAAAATAGTAAACACAAGTAATTATAGTATAAAGTAAATAACAAAAGAAATATATATAAAAAAAAATAAAAAAATAAATCTACTTCTCCTACCACCGCCATATCCATCGCGGCGTACCCTAGCCTCGTATCCCGCACCTTTTACCTCCACCCGCTCATTGTTTTGCCCTGCACACCACTATTCATTCTTTTCTTTCTATTTTTCTTTTTTTCTTTTTATAATAATTATTTTGTGTAAAAACAAGTGTAAAATAATCTTTTCAGCAAAACAAACTTAATGAACATTTGGATAGAATTTCTCCACTTAGACTATTTGTACAGCGACAATGTCGATGATACCAATTCACATTTTAACAGTTGGTTAAGATTGGTGTTTTTTTCACAATTGAGGTCCATGGGTTCAAGGATGGGTACCACTCTCCTCTCCTCTCCTTAAAAAAAACATTGACTAAAATGTTCCATTTAAAATGTTGAGGACCAACATGCTTTAGAAACCATAGGTCAGGGACCAACTGCAATTTTCCCTTGACATTAGGGGTTCAAAAAAAAAAAGTTGAAATTGCGAGTACGAAGCTAGGTTTTGAAAGGGAGTTTTTATGAATGCTTAAAAAAAATATTTTAATAGACTTTTTGTCAAAATATATTTTATATATTTTTATATTTAACTACTACGAAAAGTTTAATAACTTTAAATGAAATAGTCCCAAGCTGACTCGATATGCTAATACACTAGATTATGTCGTGCGACGAGGGCGAATACTACGAGGACACATACGATTACTAAAGAAATAAAATGCTTAAAGGGTGTTTGGTATGGATTAAAATTAGATTTTCAAAAAGATTGTGATAAAAGTTTTTGAAATGTGTGGTTGAAATGATGTAGAACTCATGAAAGATGTGATTGATATTGATTATTTGATTTTAATTTAGATTAAAATCAGATTTTAATCCAACCCAAACATACCCTTAATAACAATAGTGAGTGAGTGAGTGAGTCAGCTCTATGCTATACCATTATAGAAGCATCATACATAAATGGTGGCAGCAATATACTCATAAAGCATGCTGGTGTGGTCGCAAGTCCCATGTCAAATGCCATACACCCCGCCCTAGCAAGACCTGCAAAAACAGCTGCACTTAATGTTGCACCCGAAATTCTTGGATCCCGTCCAAGCGATATCTTAACATCTTTCACCGGTCTACCCTTTTCTTTCTCCAATCCATTCTTAACCCATTCTCCAAAACTCTCTGCAATGGCCTCCACGGCTGGCGGAGTTAGGTCGACTGGTCGGCCTTTTTCGCCTTCCAAAGCTACCCCACGAACGTCGGATCCATTTTGTAGCCTTCTAATCTTGTCAATTTCGTCATCCACCACCACTTCATTATACTTTGCAGTGCTTGAGGACTGTACACGTAGTGAAGATTTGTTTAAAGAAAATGAATAAGTAATATGGAATGGTTTGTTTGTTGGAAATGATGGGAAGTTTGTGTTCGCAGTAATGTGGTGGTGTAGAGATTGTGATGGAGTAGAAGTGGAAGCCATTTTTGCTGCAAATTTTGGTGCTTGGAGGAATTAAATTATTTTTAGACCAAAATAAGAAGTTGGGAAGATAACATTCGCTCAATGAAGCAGAACCCTACACTGGTATATCAATCTGCAAGGAAAAAAATATCTGCGAACAAGCTTCCAAATGCATTGATATTTTTACTTTGTTTTATTTGAACCATATATCCCACGTTCATTTTCAAAAATTTGTGACAATGGTATATTCTCTCGTGCGGAGTATTGAAGCAAAAAAATCAACTTTCTTTTCAGTATGTCCTATGTGGCATGATTGGGACCCACATGGCTAACTAAGCAGTGATGCATGCGTAGATGCCAGCAAGGCCGACCACTCTCACTGAGCAATCTTCTCTATAAATCTGTATAAGGCAGCTATCTTATGGTGAACAAGAAACGAAAAATATTTTGGTTTTATTCAAAGAAAAATCAAATTAAATCTCATATATGCTATCCGAAGGGTCTATTATCTTATGATTGTGCTACATGTAGATCACAACTTACATATTTTTAAATGTTATTCATTCAACTTCTGGTTCCATTCAGGGTTGAGGTTGCTCTTCACAACACTAGTCTCAACTTTCTGCAATAAAATATACTTCATCAGAAGTCGTTATAATTGCACTGCACTCAACTCATAGTAAGATAAATTTCTTATGGACATAGATGTTCGGACATAGTTAAGTCCCAATTGAGACAATCAAATCAATACTAAAATACCAGTACTATCGTGACAAATTTGAGGTTACTTATGTTATTTCTCCGTTGTACTTCTCCGTTATTTTTGTTCGTCTTGAGATATGTTACAAGTATACAAGACATTTTGTACTACTTCTAAAAGTCAATTTTTTTGCATTACAATTAAGAATGTTTGGAAACCCCCCACACTTTGGAATGGTGAGATACACCTCCTCTATATTGAGAGCATCACGACTACACAAGATCGTGTCTCTAAATGAAGAAAACGAAGCAAGCAACGAACACAATAGAATCAATACCAAATTTTTTTCATCATACTCTACTTTTAAAGTTTTCAAATCAGTGACGACATCTTTAAATACAGTTAGGTGATCTCCAATGATCCTCTTCTATTATTCGATGAGTATAAACGCTGCTTGAGGTTCAACTTGCTTGTCGACTTTTAGTCATGCATAATTGGTTCAACTTCAACCATAGAGCAACTGTTGAAACCTCTTTCAAAACGTCCTGAAAAGTTGTATTTGATAGATAAAGATGAATGTGAGAAACTGTCTTCTTATCCTTCCTAATTTCTCATCTGCAGTCAAAGTTGTGGGCATTTTGTCAATTCCCAATAACGCATCATCCAATTCCTACTGTACGAGTACTGCACGCATCTTAACATGTCATAGCAAAAATCTAGTGCTCTGATTCAAAAGCAATATTTCATATTTCATGGAAGCCATCACGAACAAAAAATCTTGAACAAATCAAACCATGCGCTCTTGCAGAAATGCTGAACCTAGCACTCTGATACCACTTGTTATGAAACAACCAAAATATCTCTTATTAAAAGAAATATTAATATATCTGAATCGTTGTTAGAAATGTTGAAAATACAATAATTATGTATTGTTTGAATACCACTTGATAAAATCAACCACTTGAATGAATTGGTGAAGTTATATGACAAATAATGAAGTATTAGATCAAACAAAAGAATAATAAAGACAATAAATATGATAGTGGAATTAAGAGATTTTATTAACTCAGGAATGATGGAGAAGAGAAAAAATTACAATGGATTCTATAATTCTAGTAATCTATTTTCTCAGACCATAAAATTGTAAAGAAGAGTAAAATATTTATAGAGAATCCAAAACAAATTACAATTCTCAATGGGCTTCCAAAATAGAATTTTAACTTGACATAGGGCTTAAATAGTATTCCAAACTGAATTTTTCTTAACGTGTACTTCAATTAGAATTTTTTAATTATTTCAACAAGGAATTCGGGTCATACTCAAATTCTAACAGTTTACAACCATTAAAAAAATACCGAAATAGTTAATTTATCTGTTTATTGGATATTAACGAGTAGAAATCACTAGTGCTTTATAAATAAATAAGGAACTTCAAAGGTATACATCTAAGACTGCAATACTCTTTGATGTTTCTTTCTCATAACATGTCACCAAGGCAAGCAAGAGAATATTGATTTATCGAAGTCTTTTCGACTAGATTCTCTGTCACCCTATTAGAAAATGAACTTTAGGATTTCTATAAACAATGTCTTCTTAAAAGGGGCTTTTCCATTTGTACCGAGTGTTGATCAATCTGTATGTTAACCATTTTCGGTACGAATAGCACGGCTCAAAACTTGAAAATTAGTTATCCTCCACGATGAAGTGAAGTACGAGATGTAAGAGGAATTTCAAAATAAATGAGTAGACGGATTGATTGAGAAATATTAGGCAAGACTTAGTTACTTAAAGCTACAAATCACGAAAAAGATTGGTTATTTTGAAGTTTATTCTCTGGCTTGAGAATTTAAGTCTGTTTGTTCTCCAATAGACATGTTCACGCAAAACAATCTATATTGGCCCAGCTTCAGCTTAAAACCCAGCCCAAGTCCAATTGTCCAATATATTCTTTCATGACATTAATGTAATTTGCTTATTACCAAATTAGATTTTTGTTCAAAGCATGTTTTACTCATAGTTAAATATGAACTTTTATTATGAATAAATTTGCATTGATTAGAGCTAAAATAAATTACTTATTTTAACAATAAAAGACATTATATGTTTGGCTAAGTTTAAAATAATTAATTTTTGTTTCTAAAAATATTTTTATATATAACTTATTCAAACTTGTGAGGAAGAAAATTTTCTTATTTTGACAATGAGATAAATGCTATTAACAAAATAAGTAACTTACTCTATATCAGTGTTCTAAAATGCGCCAAAAGGCGCCGCCTAGGCGCGACGCGCCGAGAAAACGCGTAGAATTGGGGGTATGCGTGTAAAAATGCGGTCAAAGTTTTTTGTTG
>CAIGRR010115585.1:0-10668 GCA_903798365.1 Fraxinus sp. 1973-6204 | reverse complement strand
TTCGCCAACTTTTTTGTTACAGCAGCAGACCTGCAGAGAACCCCATGCACCCCATCCCACTCACAGGCACAGCGCCCCCACCATAAAAATCCTAAACTGAAAGCATGTAAACTGTAAAGTGTCTCCAATAGATGAATCTACATTAAAATTTGGAGATGCTCTCAGTCTGCAAAATCATTTGTTTTAGGTTTTTAGTATTGGCAATTTTGTGGATAAAATGATTAATTTGTAATGTGTTTTAAAAGTCAAGGATTTATGATTCAATTTATATAAATTAGGTTACGAGGTCTAGGGTTCGAGCATAAAACATAAAGAAACACGACGCCGTAATTTTGCTGGCCTTTCGCCTGGACACTGCTCGAGTGACAAAAACAGAATTTCTGTCACTCGCCTGTCGCCCGACTCTCGCTCGAGCGAGAGGTCATCGCTCGCGAATCATCGCAGATTAGCTCGAGGGATAGGATTATACAGAAAACCATAATTTGCATTTTTAAATATATTTTTTCGACCTATTCAACTCAATTACCATCTCCTATAAATATCCAAGCCATTGGACGAAATTCTAAGGTGGTTTTCATTATTTTTATTGCCTCATCTTATTCTCTAAAGATCCAAGAAAATATTCTTTCATTTTGATTCATCGTTTTTTCTTGAGATCATATAACTATCTGTTTGGGAAAAAAAACATCAAACTCATTAAACCGAAACACCACGTACTTCCTATTGGTCATAAGAAGGTACTTTCTCAATTGAACTTCAAAGGTTGCTGGAGGTTGAGAGAGGTTGGACTGCAAGCACAGGAAGAGCACAAGGCCTTGGAGCAGGATCTTGGAATTCCGTTGGGAAGGGACAATTGCAGAAGATTTGGAGCAGACCTTGGAGTAAGCAGGAGCAGACCTTGGAGTAAGCAGAAAATAAATTGGGAAGTCTAGTGGAGTTGGCTAGATAGCATCTAACGATAACTCACTGTGTATTGTCTATAGTAGATGTAACTGGCTTGGTCGCGAAGTTTTTACCCAGTCGGGATTTCTCCATCATTATTTTGGTGTTCATTATTTATTACTTACTTTATTACTGAGGTATTTGAATTTAGGGAAATTGACTTGTTTGATTAACTATCTGGAAACAATTAAAATTCCACACCTAGGGTCAAAACTAAAAATGGATGATTAAATAATCATTCGATAACTTAGTAGCCATTAATTTGGTAATCTGTAACTTTCAAGTGGTATCTAGAGCGATACTCGATTTTTCAATTTGTATCAGAGCCCAAATTCGTTCCTTGACCCATATTATCTAGATGAGTAATTCATTATCCGTTCTGCCATATTTTGATGACAGTAATTATGCCTATTGGAAGGTTAGGATGATAGCCATTTTAAAATCCATGGATGAACGTATCTAGCTTAGTGTTGTGAATGGTTGTGTTGCACCTTTTTCTACGGTTAATATTGAAATAATCCTCACCCTTGTTGCTAATTGGACTAGAGCGAACTTAGATGAGTGTAACTGAATTATCAAAGCCTTACATGCTCTATAAAGCAGTATCCTCTGAAGAGTTTAGGAGAGTGTCTGAGTGTGAGGTAGCCAAATAGGCTTGGGATGTTCTATAGACCACACATGAGGGAACTCATGCTGTTAAGAACTCGAAAGTACAAATGCTAACCACTAGGTTTGAAGAGATTATGAGGAAAAAGGAATAGTCAAAGGGAATCTTCGGATTCAAATTCTCCTAATGAAGAGGAGTTAGCGTACTTTGTTAAAAAATTTCGAAAAATATTTAGGAATAAAAGTAAATGTCAAGAGAAGCACAAAACTTGTCCTAGTGAGTCTAGGAAGAGTTCTAAATCTGTAAGATGTCATAATTGTCGAAGTTTGGCAACGTTAGGAATGAGTGTTCTAGCAGTAGGTGAAATTCGAATAAGGCTATGAATGCTACTCTCACACATGACGAGTCTAACTCGGACAATCAGAGTGAGAAATCCACTCGTGAGGAAAGTGAAACTATATTGCCTTTATTGCTAGAATTAGGAATGAATCTGATAAAAGGATTGAGAAGGATGAGAACGTAAGTAGTGGTGATGATTTAGATAGTGAGGTAGATTCTGATAGTGATGAACATATTTATGAGGCTTGTGATAAAATGTATGAGGAGAGTCTTNAGTGAGGTAGATTCTGATAGTGATGAACATATTTATGAGGCTTGTGATAAAATGTATGAGGAGAGTCTTAAGATTCTAACTAAAAATAAAGCCTTAAGTACGAGAGTCATGGAACTTGAGTCGGAAAATGAGAAACTCTTAGCGTACATTCAGGAATCTACCTTAACCTTGAGTGGGTTGAAATCTATGAATGAATCTTTAGATACTTAGGTTAGGAATCTCACTAGTGAGTTTGAGAAGATCTCTAGGAGAGCTAATGAGTAGACGTTGAAAAGGAAACCTTAGAAATCCAGGTTAAAATTCTTCTAAGCGATCTAGAGTATTCCAAGTCTCAAATTCTTGCATTTTCTAGTGGTTCTAAGAAGCTAGATAACATTCTGGGAATGGGCAAGCCTGCTAGTAATAAGGGAGGTATGTAGATGATGAGCTGACAGTTGAAAAGGAAACCTTAGAAATTCAGGTTAAAAATCTTCTGAGCGCTCTAAAGTATTTCAAATCTCATCTTCTTGCATTTTCTAGTGGTTCTAAGAAGCTAGATAACATTCTGGGAATGGGCAAGCCTGCTAGTAATAAGGGAGGTATGTAGATACAATAAAAATTATCATGATGTTGCTAGTACGTCCAATATCACATTTTTCCTTGGTATTGACCAGCTTAAACATGTGCCTGACCCTGAACCTGAGAATAAGAGATATATAGGACAAAGACCTACAGCGTAAGTCCCACCAACCTAGGAATAGACGTCAGCAATCACATACATTTGGTCTGGGGTTTATCCTTACATATTTTCATTGCGGTAACTTAGGACACATAAGACCTAGGTGTCGTCATTTTCTGAACAGAAATAGAAACAAAAGCTTAAATAGAAATAAGAATTAGGAGTTTGTTGGCTAGGTTGACTTTCTTACTAATCAGGTGAGCCAATTGACCAAGTTAACGATACAGATAACTATGAATATTCATGTCACTACGCAAGTTTGGGTGAAGAAAAGTGATGCAAAATTTTGAAATAGATTACGGTGCTCTTAAAAGTAAGAACATTTGAATACCAAACTAATCATGCATTTTTGGTGCATGCTCGTACTTTGTCATTGTGTGACATTGATTTATACATGCATCATATTTGTTTATTTATTTTTTAAGTTGAAATATATATATATACCTGTTTGTTGTGATCAAGTATGTATTTAATTGATGAGTTGTAACATAGTTTCCATTTCTGGCTTAGGTTATTATGGAGTACTTAGTATAGGTGTCTTCATGTACCATCTGTACTACACACGCTATGTTATTATTAGTGGTACTCTACCGCGTGTGTGAGATTTGGGATGATAGTCACATGTTAAAAATGTGACTTTGAACTTGAATTGACCATATTTATTAGACATAAGTTTAAGTTTGTCCCGTTAATTAAAGCTCAATATCTTATATTCTTTTTAGAAACCTATTTGACTCGAGCAATTAACCTTGAGGAGTTTCTTATAACCTGTTACCTATGATGAACTGGCTAGGGTTAACCGACATAAAGCTCGTTACAGGGGTCATCTTAGTCGTTTAATGAAAAAGGACATGCACTTAAGATGTGAAAAATTTGAGGAACTTAAAAAATCATTAAAAAAAATAATAAATATATATGCAAAATATATGCAAAAAGTCATGGGGAGAAAAGAAATTATCCATACAAAATTAACTTTTCTTTATATGTCCTAATGTGTTTTTAGTGGTTTGGCTTTTATTAGTAGAAAAATATACTTATGGCAGTGATGTTTAGCATGTCATTTCTAAGAAAATTAAAGTTTGGAGTCCTGGTTACAAAGGATTAGTGACACTTTACACACATGGGTCACTTATACAATTTACTTCATGTTAACCTGAATTGAGTATATGGGAATGTTTACTATACATTGATTATACTTATGCATGCTAGCGACTGCATTTTGGAGTGATTATATGTTAATGTTAAAAGTCATTTTTATCCCTTCGTCATTTGTGACAAAAAAGGGGGAAAGAGTGTAAAACTTTTTGTTGTTTTGTTGTTGAATTAGTAAAGTAAGAAGGGGGAGATTAATTGATAGCGAAGTAAAAGTTTTGAGTTTTTATTTAGATGTAGATTAATTGATTTCATTGCATTCCATATCATAGTGCTTGGTTCGTTGAGTTTTCGATGATTTTGTGATGCTAATGTTTTTGTTGGTGTTGGGATTAACATTAGTGTTACGTCTCAATCTAATTAGTTTTGGTATCTTGTGTTTAATTGCTATATTTCCTATATCAAGTGTTTTTATACTAGGTATTTGAGTTGTAAATTATAGGAAATGGGTTTAACAAGAAATGCAAGAGACATGCAGTTTGATTAGATTTTGTTTTTTTTTTTTAGTTCCTTGACTTATTGTCTCAGTTTGATTAGATTTTGTTTTTTTTTTTTTAGTTCCTTGACTTATTGTGTATTTTGTCATAGAATGCCAATGGGGGAATTTGTTAGGTTTTTAGTGTTGGCAATTCTATGGACAAAATGATTAATTTGTAATGTATTGTAACAGTCAAAGGCCTAGGGGGGTTCATTATGAGGTCTAGGGTTCGAGCACGAAACATGAAGAAATATGGTGCCGTCTTTTCACTAGCCTATCGCCTGGACACTGCTCGAGCAACAAAAAATAGAATCCCCATCGATCATTTGTCTCTCGGCTCTCGCTCGAGCGAGAGGCCGTCGCTCGCTTATCGCCGCTGTTTAGCTCGAGCGACAGTATTATACGAAAAACCCTAATTTACATTTTTAAACAGATTTTTCGACCCATTCAGCCCAATTACCCTCTCCTATAAATATCCAAGCCATTGGACAAGATTTTAAGGTGGTTTCATTATTTTCATTATCTCATCTTTTTTTCTAAAGATCTAAGAACATATTATTTCATTGTGATTCATCATTTTTTCTTGAGATCATATAACCATCTGTTTGGGAAAAACATCAAACACAGTAAACAAAAACACCACCTACTTCCTATTGGTCATAAGAATGTACTTTCTCAGTTGAACTTCAGAGGTTGCTGGCGATTGAGAGATGTTGGACTACAAACACAAAAAAGTACAAGGGCTTGGAGCAGGATCTTGAAATTTCGTTGGGAAGAGACGATTGCAGAAGATCTTGGAGCAGGTCTTGGAGTTAGCAGGAAATAGATCAAGAAGTCTAGTGGAGTTGGCTAGATAGTATCTGACTGTAACTCACTTCGTATTGTCTATAGTGGAGGTAACCAGTTTGGTCGTGGAGTTTTTACCCAGTTGGGGTTTCTTCGTCATCATTTTGGTGTTTGTTATTTATTGCTTTCTTTATTACTATGGTATTCAAATTTCAGGAAATTGACTTGTTTGATTAACCATCTAGAAATAATTTAAAGTGACTTGTTGCTTTTGATTGATTAATTCACACGTATTGTCAAAACTAAAAATGGATAATTAATAACAATTCGGTAACGTAGTAGCCGTTAATTGGGTAATCCGTAACTTTCAAGTGGTATCCAGAGCGACACCCGATTTTTCAATTGGGACCTCCAAAATCTTAATCATGGTGCCTATTTTTAATCATTTTAAAATAGTAATATTCATATCATGTAAATAATAGATTTTTACTCCTTTTATTATTAGCACGCGAAGAATGAGAGTGATGCTTTATTTATTTATATTTAATTAGGTTTTCTTGGTGTAGACTAATCTTATTTAAAAATGTCATGGTTGTGACCCAAATTCCTTGTGATTTGGAAGTCTGGTTTATGGAGGAAGTCGAGATCATTTTGGTTTAGAAGTTTGGTTTGATAAAAGATCAAATGCCATCATGGATTGGGAGTTTGATTGGAATAAAGACTTTAGGATGGTTGAAAAAGTGTTTTGGAAGTATTAGGCTAGAGCCGGAGCATCAGGAGTAAAAAAGAGAAGCAAAACTGCTGGTGTCCCAGCGTCGAGTGGGTGGTGCCGCTTGTTTGGGAATGAATTTCATTCCTATTTGATTTTTGACGCGATTTTTGTGTTTTACTTATTCATAACTCTAATATTTTACTCCTATAAATACTCCACAAGGTGTAGGCTCTATAGAGACTCAAGATAACAATTAGATCAATATTTTATACATTAAAAACTTGGGAGAATTATTTATATTTAGATTGAGTGAATCAAATCTTGTAAAGACAATTTTAGTTTTTTGGTATAATAAGTTATCCTCTTTCGCAAAAATCTTGGTTGTTGTGTTATTCATTATTTTTCATATTACACATATTATTCTTGTCTTTAATTATTTGGTAGGATTTACAACAAGTGGTATCAAAGCGATTCTAGTATCTTGCTTGTTTTCTAACAAGGGGTATCAGAGCTAAAGGTTTTTTGACGGGTTCCTGAGAGGTCCAAATTGGTTAGTAACACGAGATTTGAACAAGGTCAATTGTATCAAAGATGACAACTATGAAATTTGAGATTTCTCTTTTGGCTCGCAACTATAAATTTCTTTGTGGTAGATCAAGATGCGATCGATACTTTGTTGGGGATAGATAGAATGTATGCAACAAATCTTGCGGAGAAGAAGCAACAGAAGGATCGAAAAGCTCTATCACAAATACATCTTCTTCTTTCTAATCAAATTCTTCAGTACGTGGTAAATGAGAAATGTGTCGCTGGGTCATGGTTAAAATTAGAGCAGTTTTGTATGACAGAGCCTGACAAGTAAGTTACAGCTGAAGCTGCACTTGTATTTTCATTGCTTAACAAAAGGTAGATCTTTTGAAGATCATCTGTCAGTGTTCAAGAAAATTGTAGCTAACTTGGAGATCGTGGAGATCAAATATGATGAAGAGGATTTAGGGCTGATATTATTATGTTCGTTGCCTTCTACATATGTGACTTTTAGAAATATCATTTTCTATAGTCGGGATACTCATAGGATTAACGTGGTATATGATGTGATTTATACTAAGGAGAAGATGAAGCATCTGATCGTCGATTTAGAAGTACAGGCAGAAGGTCTTGTTGTTCGTGAGAGAAAGACATGTGGTCATGGAAGGGACAAAGTTAAGGATAGCAACAATGATAAAGTATGTTGGTATTACAACAACAAGGGACACATGAATAGAAGTTGTTATGAGTGGAGAAACGGTTTTCTACTAAAGCTTAGAACAACCATAAAATTTCAATAATGTTAATCGTGCAGAAGAGAATGGTGATGGAGATCTTTTGGCGATTACTAAAGGTGACTCCAAACCTGACGAGAATCGGATTCTTAATTTAGCTTGCACTTTTCATATGTGTTTTAACGGGATTTGTTTTCTTCATATGAAATAGTTACAAGGGGTTCCGTGATGATGAGAAATAATGAGCATTGTAATATAGTTGGGATCAATAATATCAAATTAAGATGTCTAATGGGATAGTTAAAATAATTGGCCAGGTTCGACATGTTCCATGTATAAACAAGAATGTAATTGAGTGCCCTTGATTCAAAACGATAAAAGTATATCGGTGGATGTGGAGTTCTGAAAGTTAGCAAAGGTACTCGAGATGTGTTAAGGGGATAAAAAAAGTACCGATTATATGGCGGTCACTGTGGATGCAGTTGCAGCTTATGGTTCAATAAACAATAACATGGGTAGAGTTGGTTGTGATTGTGTTGTTCGTGGTGGTTTGAACAATAAAACTACGGAATCTTCTAGTAGCTCAGGTGGAGCTTGTTGTGATCTTTTTTATCGTGGTAATCGAGCAAGTTTAGAGACTCAGGTGGAGTTGTAGTTGCTTGAGGTAATTTGAGCAGGTTTATTGACTCGTTGGAAAAGAATGGGATGATTCACGCAAAGTAGTTATGTTGGTAAACAGGGCTCGAATTTAGTTCACAGTTACTGATTATGCCTAGCAGTGGCATGTGGTGTCCGGTTGGGACATGGTGGAAGAGTGAAGACTTAATTTCTTGATATGAAATTTGTGTGAAGGTGGAGTTTGTTATGTTTGTGACTCAAATTACATGTGATTTTGAAGATTGATTCATGGAGGAAGCCGAGGTAATTTTGGTTTAGAAGTCCGCTTTGATAATGATCAAAGTTCATCATCAATTGGGAGTTTGATTGAAATAAGGACTTTAGGATGGTTGAAAAAGTGTTTTAGAAGAACTAGGAAGGAGCCGAGGCGCCTGGAGTGAAAAATAGAAGTAGAACTGCCAACGCCCTATCACCGCGTGACACCGCTTGTTTCGGGAAGGAATTTCATTCTTGTTTAGTTTTTGATGCGATTTAGTATTCAACTCCATCCATGACAATTAAATTATTTTTGTAGACATTAAAAACTGATGTGAACCCACGTAGCAATTGTAGCTATAGAACCCATGACAAATTAGATCAAACTCAAGAAAGCCATAAATCAACGTTTGAAAGAAAGCTCGACCTAATAAATTATTAAACCAAAAAATCAAGACAATTTCAACAATATCTTGACCTCGTGATCACATAATTTATAAACCTTACTTGAATTGTTAAACCTCACAAGAATTTAATTCTTTATAAGTTCGAAATTATTTTGATGAAGAATGAGAAGAAATCAATATGTGGAATAATATCTCTCAAATGGTTTGTCTTTACATTGAATGTAACGAGTCTTATTTATATGGAACTTATAACATCTAATTAAAAACTGAATTAATCCTTAAAAGATATCGTACAAAAGTTTTAACTAAAATAGAATTTTAGGCGAAATTTGAAAAATACGCGTCCAGAAATGCACTATGTGGCCGCATATGACTTCCTTCATGCGGTCGCATAGACCAGTTAATGGCCTTTAGCTTGATTTCGGTATGGAGACATGCGGCCGCATGCCTGGACACACTACGCGGTCGCATAGGTCTTCAATTCAGCTCCATTGCCCATTGTTTGAACCAAGTTGATCCATCTTGTTTCTTATTTCAAGTCCAACATGAAATTTGTTCATTAATTTGCTTGTTGTGATTGATATTTCGTCCATTGTAGCTTGAGTTAGCAATCACATAGCTTCCTTGACCTTCTTTACCCATGATCTCGTCATTGGGCCTTCCTTCAGGATCAATATATCCTTGCCCTTGTTAGCTCTCGTACCATGGATCTATTCAGAAAGTTTAAAGAATTGTTTAAATTTAGATTAAGAGAATCAAATCTTATAAAGAAATTTTTTTAATTTCTTGGTATAATAAATTATCGTCTTCCATGAAAAGTTTGGTTGTTGTGTGATCTACTATTTTTCATATTGTTCATATTATTCTCGTCTTTGATTATTTGATCAGATTCTCAACAAGTGATATCAGAACGATTTTGATATCTTGCTTGGTTTCTAACCAAAAAAAAAATGTTTTTAATGGAACTAATTACTCTACAACATGCATGTTTAATAATAAATTAATCTTTTTCTTAATAAATTTTAAACAAGTAATGTGTGCATGTTTTACAATAAATTAATCTTTTTCTTAATAAATTTGAAACAAGTAATCACTTTCATTTCACGAGGATTTTGTCCTTTTACCGTCAAACAATCGTTATCATAAAAAGATAGCAAAATCTCGTAGGTTTAGCATTGTTTGGTGAAGATTAAAATAAGATTTTTATTAGAATTTAATAAAAGTTGAAAAAATATATATTGAAAAGTTATGAATTTTATAAAATATATGATTAAATTAATGATTAACTTTTAATTCTACATTTCCGTTTTAGCCCCTGTTTGAAACCCATTTTTAGTAGAAAGAATTTTTTGAACAGTGATTGATGTAAGAAATGTGTGGTGGAAAAGTGATGAAAAGTTTTTGATTTGTGTGTAATATTATTTTATTAAGAGAATGTGTAGTTGAAATGAAAAATGAGAATAAGAAAGAGAAATTAATGGGTGTTAAACGGGGGCTTAGTTGACTTTTAACATACTAAGAATCTTTCCATCACTCAAAATTTTTATAAAAGTTCTCCGTTTATATAATGTAGGATTACAAATGAAATTAAAAAGTTTCTGAATGCTCGAATTCCCATGAATGCTTTGTTGTAATTTGACAATACAATCATGCTAAGAACAAGAATCACGTATATTAATTGATAGTTTAAAATTTATACCATCGGAAGATATTTTGTGTGTGTGAATATTACCAGCTAGATCTTCCTCTCTTTTCTCTTTCAAAAATAATCAGTCATCAATGAGGTAAGCCAATAAATGATATAGAGAGGAGAAGGGATCTAGCCTTTATATAGAAAATTATTAAGTCGTCTCATTACTGACTCTAAACCTAATTAGGGTTTAGATAATTCTAGCCCACATATTTAAAATTACCACATTATAAAAATATAGCCCACACGGTGTATAACGATCCAAGTGATCACTAATATATTTAGCCTAATCACAGTATCATTGCAAATCATACATTTAACCCGTAAAATTCTCAAGCTCACGTAATAAAATCATGCTTAAGTGCAGAAATTGAACCTGGTAAATTTTAGGATATGTAAGCAAGCAGGAGAATATTAATACAGCGCCG
>CAIGRR010115578.1:0-10945 GCA_903798365.1 Fraxinus sp. 1973-6204 | reverse complement strand
TACAATGAAAGAACATATTTATACTAAAACTTAATTAATGTAGTTAACACAGAAAATAACTCTAAAAAATACAAAAGATATCAAAAGATTGTATTTTAGTCAAACTAGGAAACTCCAAAAAATTAGAAATTTTCGGCCTCTTTTTGTACCATGCGGTCGCATGGTTATACGATTTTTTGCCAACTTGTTTCGACATGTTTCTGTGTATGACTGAAAGTCCAAAAGTACCATGTGCCCACGTAGCCTTGTGCAGAATTTTGTGACGATTCCGAATTATACTAATGGCCGAAAATTCGACACCCAAGCTGAGAATTATGCCCATTTTAATCCACGCTACTCGTTTTATTTCCAAATATCTTCCAAAGCTTGAATCCAACTCGTTTTGACTCCCGAGTCCTTCACAAAACTTGAACCTTGGCTTATCAACTTCACCCATCTGAACTCCATTACTTGAACTCTTGACTCGTGTGACCCGACCAAGTGATTGCATATCCCAGATCATATCGGGATATATAGCACATCATCAAGTATGTAGGAAGTTTTCTGCGCCTTTATAAATTTTTCAATTTAGAAAAAAAAATTGAGTGCCTTACTTAGCCACTTGTTTNTATATAGCACATCATCAAGTATGTAGGAAGTTTTCTGCGCCTTTATAAATTTTTCAATTTAGAAAAAAAAATTGAGTGCCTTACTTAGCCACTTGTTTGAATTTTGATGGTCACTCTTTTAAAAAAATGGAGTTTTGAATAGTATTTTTTTTTTTTTTAAATATGTGGTTAAAAAGTAGGGAAAGATTTTGAGCTTACATGTAAAATATTTTAATTATAAATGTGTGATTGAAAAAGAGTATGAGAAATAAAAAGTTTTGAATTAATAGTTGTCAAACAAGAGCTTAATTCATTTCATAACCAAATTACAATTTGTAACATTGTTGTGTCTAACTTAGGGATCTAGTAGTGTTAATGTTGTTAGAATCAACTCTCATCTCAGTATCAGGTCGAAAGGGTTCTCATCGAGCCCTTGATCATAGGTGATTGGAATCAAGCAACCCTGGTACACTAGACACCAATAGGTAAATGCATAATTATGAGCGAGCCTGACTTCATGAACGTCGATTCTCATTATCAGTGACAATTAGATGTGGCCATGTCTTAAGGACTGCAACTTCACTTAAACCATTGGCCCACTTGCAGCCGTAGTTTGTCCAACTTCGGCCAAATATTATTTCAAGTTTAAGTCCTTTCATTTGTAATAGTTTATTTCAATTATAAAATACCTTTGATATTTGTAAACGTTTAATTTGATTCCTTATCATTTAAACGTCTACTCTTCTCACTTAGGATTTTGTTCCACAAGCTATTATATGGGGTATTAGTCATTCAAAAATCTTTCAAGTGCACTGGTGTTTGCCTCTACACTAACAATTGTAATTTTTAGCTTTCATCAATCAATTATCAATTTACTTTCAATGCATTTAAATTCTCGGTTGTAAGTTTTCTACAAATCGTAACCAATTTTCTTTCATCCCGAAACAACCAAGAAAAGGCGGAAGGTAGTCTTGCGTAGCAGACTACTACCATATGGTGTCCCTTTCTGTGTCAAGAAGAAAGGTACCCTAAGAAAGTTGGTATTAGAGTTGCGGCTCATGACTCGATAAGAAACCTATGGTTCAAATTACATCACACACCACTGAAGTAGGTGATCTTCAAAGAGAACTAAACAGTGTGTAGATTGGTTTGATGAGACAACTACTTGGTTGTACTACACTGTGGAAGGCCTCGAGGAAAAGGCTGAGACGGCTGAGATCAAAATTTGTGAATTACACATCGAAATGGATGAAAGTCGAAAGGCTTGCACAGTAATGACTGAAGTTGTCGTAATATTTCCTGATCTGTAGGATGAAATGGAAGCGTTGAAAGCTCAATTATGAGTACTCCAATGTGTGGCGGCCATGGGTAAACCTTCGTATAAGAGTATGTTCCAAGGCTTAGAATCCCGAAACCATGTACCTATGGAGGGCCATAAGATGCAAAAGAAGTCGAGAACTTCTTATTTGATATGGAACAATACTTTCTCGTAGCTTCGATTGAAGACGAAACAAGAAAGGTAACAATAGCTACCATGTAGGTGGAGATGCAAAATTATGATGGTAGACAAAAAATGCAGATATTCGGCCAACACGGTTCGAATAGATTTTTGGGATCTCCTCAAGGAAGTAATCGGATCACAATTTTTCCCGAAAATGTGGAATATCAGGCCCGACTGACACTACGAAAATTGAAACATTCAAGCTTAATAGAGAGTATGTGAAAACTTTTTCAGGACATGCTAAATATTCGAGACAGTCGAAAAATGATAAGCTCTTTATCTTTATGGAAGGTTGAAGCTGTGTACACGCACGGAACTTTAGAGGCAAAAGGTCACAGATTTGAGCATGGCCATGGGAACCGTCGAATTTAAGAGACTATCAACCGAAATTGAGGAAAGATCGGCCCTCGGGGAATACTCAAGCTATTGGAGGTAGAAACCGACATTTCAAACCCTGCTCAAACTCAAATAGGGGAGAGTATCACTCTCAAAATAGGGGAGGAGCATATCAAGGCACTCATCAGAGTAACTTTCAGGGAAATTATCAAAATAGTAGTCATTGCAACTATAATGGTAGCCACAGTAATTACTGGAACAAAGGAAAGGTGACGGAGAGTAGATCTAATACCGCTCCTAAATTGATGTACTTTTTATGTGAATGACACCATCGAGGTTGAAGTGTCCTAAGAAACGGATGGTGAATGCATATTGTCAACGAGCAAATGGTGGAACGAGTTCAAAGTAAGATGCCTTACAAGCTAGCTATCACGGTTAAATCAACTCTGAAGAGGATGATGATGTAGTTGGTATATTATCGAGTGAATTGCCCAAATAGGCATTGAACTTTAAGCCATGCTTCCAAAGGGTCACTGAACTTTAAAAATCACTCAAGTGATAACTGAACTTTGTAAAAGTTTTCACGAGATCACTGAACTTTAAAAATCACCCCATTCATTATTAAACTTTGCAAAAGATTTCTACGAGATCACTAAACTTTGCAAAATGTTGCCCAGGAGATCACTGCATTAGTGACCCATGAGAAACATTTTGCAAAGTTCAGTGATGAATTGGGTGATTTTTAAAGTTCAGTGACCTAGTGGAAACGTTTTTCAAANTACGAGATCACTAAACTTTGCAAAAGGTTTCCTAGGAGATCACTGAATTAGTGACCCCTGGGAAACATTTTGTAAAATTCAGCGATAAATTATGTGATTTTTAAGTTCAGCGACCTCGTAGAAACCTTTTGCAAAGTATAGTGATGATTTGAATGATTTTGAAAGTTCAGTGACCTCTTAGAAGCATGGCGTAAAGTTTAGTGACTATTTGGGCAATTCACTCGTATATTATCACATCGGTGCAACACACTGTTTAACTGTGATGCTGAAAAGGATGATTTTCCCTTAATGTTTATTGATGTGAATATCAATGAAAAGCCAATTAGGGCTATGGTGGATACTGGTGTTATACACAATGACCTTGCAAATATCGAAGTAGAGCGACTCGAATTTATTTTGGAGAAAGGTATTGGAAAGGTTAAAGCCATCAATTCAACTGTTCAACAAATAGCTGGAGTAGCAAAATCCATGCTAATCAAGGAAGGTCCTTTTGAGGGAAGGAAAAAATTTATCTGCATTTTAGATAGATGACGTTATGCTTATTTTGGGATTTGAATTTCTTCAGGATACTAAGATATCGGTGTTTCCATATTCCGATTCGTTGATGATGATGGGTAATGAACCGTATATCATCCCTCACAAGCTAGAAAGATGGGTGAGGAGATAATCTCAGCCATGCAATTTAGTAAGGGTTTCGAAAGAAATGAAACATCATTTATGTGCACTATTCGATTAGAAGAGATCGAAGAGACTACTGGTTCTATTGCAAAACCTGTTACAAGGCTTATTCAGGAATTTAAGGATATTATGATGGATGAATCACCAAAGAGGTTGCCGCCAATGAGGGTAATTGATCATGAGATTGAACTTATTCTTGGTGTAAAACCTTCGGCTAGGGCACCCTATCATATGCCTCAGCCTGAGCTTGAAGAGCTTATGAAACAATTGGAAGAAATGTTAGAGAGTGGGATTATTGTGCCGCCAAATCACCATATGGAGCTCCTATGTTGTTTCAGAAAAACGATGATTCTCTTAGAATGTGCTACAACGTTCGAACCTTGAATAAGATCACTATGAAGAATAGTTATCTTATTCTGCAGGTGGTGGATTGCTTTGACCAACTAACCAGGGCAAAGTATTATACAAAGAATGATCTTAAGTTTGGATACTGTAAGTTCGGATCAAGGAGGGAGATAAAGCAAAAACTAATGTGGTAACCAAATATGAGGCCTTTGAATTTAAAGTGATGTCTTTTGGCTTGACAAACACCCCAACGACATTCTATACAATGATGAATCAGGTACTTCACGAGTTTCTAGATAACTTTGTGGTGGTGTATTAGGAAAACATTGTAATCTATAGTGAAACATTGGATGAACATGTGATACAGGTTTTCAATTGGCTACGAGAGAATGAACTCTATGTCAAACCGTCCAAATATTCATTCACTCAAAGTTTTATCAATTTCTTGGGTCACATTGTTGAATGACGTAAGATCCGCATGAACTCAAAGAAGGTTATAGCCATTAAGGATTGGAACCACCAAAGAACATACATGATGTACGTTCATTTCTTGGGTTATCCAATTACTACTGAAGATTCGTGAAAGGATACTTTGAAATTGCATTACCATTGATCAAATTAATGAACAAGGGAAAAACTTGGAAGTGGTCAGCACAATGCCAAACCGCATTTGAGAAATTAAAGAAGTCGATGTGGATGAGTCCAATATTGGCCTTACTGAATATGACTAAACTATTTGAAGTTCAGATGGGTCCTCTTGCAAGAAGGGTGTTGCTTATGAGAGTCGAAAACTAAATAATGTAGAACGCTTTTACATAGCGCACAAAGCAATTGTTTGTGATAGTTCATTGCCTTAGTGTATGGCGTCTCTACCTACTTGGGTTTTCATTTATTGTGAAAATTGAAAATACTGCAGCTAGTCATTTTATGTCACAATCAAAACTATCAAGTAAGCAGGCTCGTTGGTAAGTACTTCTTTCAGAGTTCAACTTTATGTTGGAGAATCGTCCTGATTCCAATAATCATGTTGTTGATGCTTTTAATTAACGGGCAGACTTGGTTACCATTTGCACAATAGCTGGTCTTTCAGGGAGTGAAGTTACTACAAACATGAGGGATTGAATACATGCACTTTGGAGAAGGACTTGACAACATAATATTTAGTCAACCTCATTAAGTAGGGCAAAACTCGATAGTTCTGGCTTGATGAAGGTCTAGTGATGACAAAAGGAAACCACCTATATGTTCCGAATGACAGGAATTTGAAAAAATCCTTATTCATGGGACGACATGTTGTAGGTGGGACATCCTGGAAAGGAACGTACTCGTGCACTATTGCAATGTGCATAATATTGTCCACAAATGAAGGATGATATTGTAACTTATGTGAAAAGTTATCTTGTATTCTATGTTAGCAAGATAAGACATACCATTAGAAAAAAGGAAAGCTTGCTAGAATCTCTTTTAACCGGGCCATTTGAGAGTGTATCGATGGACTACATTATTGGATTGCCAAAAGTTGAAGATTTTGGCACTCTTATCATCGTGGTAGACATTCTATCAAAGTATGTAACATTCATCTGAGCGCCTAAGTATGTATTTGTTGAAAAAACTGCTCAACTCTTCTTTAAACATATTGTAAAATACTAGGGACTACCCAAGGACATCATCAGTAATCAGGATCCTAGTTTTACCGGCATATTTTGGATCGAATTGTTCAAATATCTTGGTTCAACTTTGAGCATGAGTTCTAGTTTTCACCCTCAATCTGATTAACAGAAGGAATGCTTCAATTCTATGCTAGAGGAATATTTTTGACATTTTATCTCTACATTACAGAAAAATTGGATGAAACTTTTGGATATGGCTGAGATTTTTTTCAATGCCCAAAAGAGCTCTTTCACTAATAAGAGTTATTTTGAGACGAGCCAACAACCATTACTCCCTCATATTATAGATATCGATCTCAATACCGTGTCTCCTCAAGTAAAAAACTTCTCTTAAGAGTGGAAACAAAATATTGAAATTGCTCGAAGTTATCTTGAGGATGCTCAGAAACGGTACAAAAAGTCCACTGATTTAAGACGTTTCCTAGAATTTAATGTTGGAGATTTGGTAATGGTTAAACTTTTCGATAGAAATTGCTATAAACCAACAAGAGGGAAATATTCAAGATTGATGGTGAAATATATTGGACCATTACCCATCGAGAAGAAAATTGGAAGAGTCGCATACAAAGTAGAACTTTCTTCATGGTGCACAATAGACAATGTCCTCCATGTTAATGTACTCAAATCGTATTTTGTAGATAAGGAGGATGCATCCAGAAATAAGCCAAAGCAACCTGTGTTTGAATTGAATAAAGCAAGAAAGAAAGAAGGTTGTTGAAGCTATTCCTATTCCTGACCACCATATTACTCGAGCTTTCAGGAAGGATCATCAAGAGCATTTAGTCAAATGGAATGGATGTAGCAGTTAGGAGAATACTTGGGAAAGAGCAAAAGACCTTAAAGACTTCAAACCTCTAATTGAAGAATATCATATATTGATAGAACCGAGGACGTCGCCAAAGCAAATGGAGAAGAATATCAAGGATCGCAACTTTACTTATCCCCTTGACCCACTCATAGGCGCATTTTTTCCAACGTTAGCCACACATTATAAATATTATTTCAATTTAAGTTGTCATTTCCTTTCAATTGTAATAGTTTATTTCAATTGTCATAGTTTATTTTAGTTGTAAAATAGCTCTGATATTTGTAAATGTTTAATATGATTTCTCGTTATTTAAACATCTACTCTTGTCACTCAGGTTTTTGTTCTGCAAGTTAGTATACGAGGTATTAGTCATTCAAAAATCTTTCAAGCTCATTGGCGTCTGCCCTGCACTAGTAATTGTAATTTTCAGCTTTCATCAATCATTGATCAATTTACTTTCAATGCATTCAAATTCTTTGTTATAGCTTTCTACAAATTGTAATCAAATTTTCTTACGTCCCAAAACGATCGAGAAAATGTGGAACGTAGTCTTGCGGAGCAGGTTACTATCGCATGGTGTTCCTTTTTATGTCAAGAAGAAAGGCATCCCATGAAACCATGTCATGGCATCATAGCAGACCTATCATTGACCAAAATTGGATTGTTCTTATCCTAACGAATTATCAAAGAATCCAAGTCCAATGTTTTTTTCTTATTAAAAATTCAAGAAACCATAAAGATCATTGGCTCCTTAGACCTAAATGGGATCCAAGATGAGGCTCCCAATCTCTCTCTTTGCATATCAAATCCATTAATAGAAGCTATTGATGTTCAATGCTAAAATCAACAAGCATCAAGTATCATTTTCACTAACCCATTTATTCATCCCATATAAAAGATAATAAAAAAATAAAAAAATTTGTTTGCAAATAAAGGGTACGAAAATCCAAATGAATTCGCTCATCACTCATCTTATAACTTCAGTTTGAGCCGACCCATCGTTCGTGGGCCCATAAGCCGTATCCAGTCCACATGGATATATGTGTTTATGTCATCCCATTCGACTTTTTCTATCTGTACTTTTCAGTGTAAGGCTGAAAATGGCACTTTGTTCGGTCCAAAGACCGTTCTTCTGTTGGAGCACTGACGTGTGGATCGTCATGAGATTTTTGTTGTCTCAATTCTGAATTGATGTGGACAACACAAGGACGATCATGCTAATGTACACTCTCTATTACACTTTTTTTTACGCTCTCCTACGTGGCAATATCTACACTCTTGATTTTAAACTCATCCATCATATCACTGCACATATTCCCTTCACATAGGGACAATGTCAACCATATTGTAAGAAAGGATGTACACAGCATTATTCATACCAGAATGTGCCTTGTCTTTTCTCAGTGTTAAGCTACAATTTATTTTTCTGAAAAAAAAAAATATTGGCAATACAATTATACAATATTTAAGGTTAGAGCATTAAATATATCATCTGAAATGATTCGATGAGGGAAAATTGGATTTTCGACTACCATAATTTGAGTGGCACAATTCTTGAATTAATAATCATGACTTTTAAATAAGATGGTTGAAAGCCTGATTCAATAAGTGACGTTAGGGTCAAGTTTAGGTTGAGGAAGAAATTGTTCGAGACCATCATGATGCTCTTGAGCCCATTGATTGTGTCGGTCAAATAATGGTGGTCGAATGGTATAAAGAGTTTAACATTCTCTCGTTGGAATTGTTATGAGAAATGCTATTTATTTAGATTGTTATAAATAGTTAGCAATGTATGTGTCAAATAAATAATTGGACATCTTAAATGGATTCATATTTCCACATTTAAAGTTCTAATAGAGCTGACAATTGGCCGATCAAGCTCGTTTAAGCATGAGCCGAGTATGCCCAAAATATGGGTTCTATTTTAAATAAATTAACAAAATAAACCTAAAAAGCTATTTTTTATAAAAAAAATTTTATTAAAACAAGTCAAAAAAATGAGTTGACTCATGAGCTTCACGAGCTGAAGCTGCTGAACAGACTTGACTCGCGAAGAATAATGTCTCAACTTATGGCTCGTCTCAAAACGAATTTGAATCATCCATGAACCAAGTCGAGCTCACGAGAAGTTCGATTCATTTGTCACCCCTAAGCTCAAATAACTAAATGTTTCTTTATTGACGCTTAAACTATTGACCATCAACATTAGGATTATTCAATTGTTAAAGCCCCCTCCAGCAATCTATAATGGATTGGTACGAAGAGCACTATAATTGTTTTCACGAGAATTTAGTGCTGTATGTGTAAATTTCCTATTATGCCCACAGTTGAAACTTGAGCTAATTGTTCCTTCATCAGATCACCGACAGACTTTATTCATTTTTTACAATAATAATAATAATAATAATGTTATTTCAATTATTATGGTTGAATTTTTCTACTTCTTGTCCATCAATTTTGGATGCGATGTATAAGTTGACAACTATACACGAGCAGTCGTAATCGGTTTCAAATCATGGAAAATTGTTCGACTGGTTGCCGACTAATATATTTCATGCACCAACGTCTTAATAACCCATGTTCATGATAATTTAATATAATGAATAATTTAATATATATATATATATATATTGGCATTCTCATGGAACGAAGTTGTTTGTGGAAAAAAAAAATTATATTAATAAAGAATTTTTTCTTTCCAAAATTAAATGAGCGATTGAGTTTATGCATCGTTAATAAAAAGTCGGTAAAAATAATAATAAACATCTAAGAAAGCTAGTCGTCAAAATAATTAATTAATACCAAAAACCTCATAAATGGTTCATCTTATCATAACAATGTATAAAACTAGCCTAACATATAGAAATTACAAGAAATCATATTTAAGTGAAAAGACATAACCCGAATTTTTGATAAATTGAGAAGATGAGTCTTGAAATATTGATATTCTTCAATGATTTCATAATGAATCTTCACTTGTGCCTCCTTTTATTTGTCCAGAATCAAGTTTGAATTTCTACTTGATTGAATTCTTGTAAGTCCCCTTCAATTCTCTCGTAAAAATTATGAAGTTTCCACATTTGATGATAATAATTGATGAGTATGTGGTCAATCTCGAATTGAATGAATTATATGTATTTTTTTTTTTTAACTATTGGCATTCTTATGGAATGAAGTTGTTTGTGAAAAAAAAATTGAGAGATTATTGAAGTAAAGGGGGGAGGAGGAGTGGTTTAATGCCGGGCCTGTCAAGCTCTGACTGTAGGTGTGAGTGGCCTGTACTTGGAGCATTAGTGAAAAAATTATATTAATAAAGAATTTTTTCTTTCCAAAATTAAATGAGCAATTGAGTTGATGCATTGTTTATCGGATCATCAAATTCTAGTAATTTGATCTTTAGAATTTCCAATGTTAGCACCAAATTTCTGTAGTACACATTAATTATATCATCAATAATCAAAATGACATCATATTCAACTAAAAATGATTAATTATATTTTCGACCTTTCAATTTGAGTCTCAATGAAACAAAATATGCAAATATCGGATCATTTGATACATATCTAATGCTTTCAGGTACGAGTTTCAACAACACTCAAAAACTTCAATTTTAAGATAAATTCGAATTCTCAAATCTTCCAAATCAACCTAATTGCTGTGTGTTTCTTCAAAACCGAGTGTGTACCAAATATTCACTGTCCATTTCCGATTATCCATTATTTTATATTAGGGTTAATTTCACAAACGGTCATTGAAGTTACCTGAAAATAACAAAACGGTCACTGAAGTTTCAAAGTTTCAGAAACGGTTACTGAAGTTTTAAATTTCTTTCACAAACTGAATTTTCAGATTTTTTGGCGAGTTTGCGGTAATTTTTAGGCAACTTCCGACCACCAAAACCACCGATTTCGGATACCGTTGAAAAACCCACAATGTCCTCTTCAATTACCACAAAAAATCTCCCCATAATTTCAAGTGATTTGGCCGGAATAAACTCACGAAGTCACAACTGAAAACTGTGAAAATCTGTCTAGATTTTTAGTTTGTGAGGTCAAGTTTGCGGCATTTTTTCGGTAACTTCCGACCACCAAAATTGCTGGTTTCGAATATCGTTGGAAAGCCCACAATGTCCTCTTCAATTACCATCAAAAATCTTTCCATAACTTCAAGGGATTCGGTCAGAATAAACCCACGAAGTCAGCTATCCAAACTGGGCAAATTTTCGAACTTTTTTGGTAGCT
>CAIGRR010115457.1:0-10552 GCA_903798365.1 Fraxinus sp. 1973-6204 | reverse complement strand
CACAAAAGATCTTCAAGACTACAAACTACCAATAACCCTCTTAAGAAACAAACAGCTAAGGAGCCAATCAACAAACATGTACAATATATTTGCTCTCTCTTTGAATAAAAATATAACCTTACCTCATATTTCTGTTCTGTGTGTCATGCTCCATTCAGAATTCCATGTTTACCTACTGAAGAAGGTTGAAATAATCATCAATTTCCAGATCAAACTTCCATCTGCAAGCTGATGATGAAGGTTCGTTGTTCCCCTATATTCAAGACTCCCAAATGTTCTATTTTCCACATGTAGTCACTCATTAAACCTCGGCATAAAATATAGACTTAACAAAGTAAACCAATAAAGGCAAATATTGAATTAAAAAGTGCAGAAACCAAAATTGATAATCTGCAACAACAAATGTAGTCAGATGGAGAAAGTGAAGCCCAACTTCTAAAAAGCATGAGCGACAGGGAGGCCTATCTTATGCTTGAAGAACCTGACAGTGTACGATGTGACTCTTTAATCCACTTCGCCCAGCTATACTTGACCATAAATTTGTGAAGAGTGACCTCGAATGACCTTTACTGGCAATATTTTCCCAAACATGAGGATTACTCTCCACTTGCTTATCAGGATTTGAGACATCAACAATACTTATGCTCATATTGTTACGGACTATACAGAGCTTATCATTGAGAGGAACAAGAGCAGCAGCCTCTAGAGCACGAGAATTGCCGAGGTGGAGCTTGCTATCAATAAATCTGTTCCAAGAATTTGTGGCTTCATTATATACTCTAAGCTTACAACCATCACGACAGTCCAGAGCATACAGCTTCCCATTCATAGATATACTAGGGTTGCGCCATCCAGCAACCATCCCATCATTGACCGTAGTCCATGTATTGGTTTCTGGGATATATGCTTCACTCAAAACCTCTCTGTGTGATCCAAGTCCTTTTAGGTACCACTTGCCATCATAAACTACCCCAATAAAGGGAACCATAGCCGTGCTCATATCAGCAACAAAACTCCAGCGGTTTCTGTTGGGATCATAAACTTCTGCTGAACGAAGTGTCCGCTGGATACCCTCACATTCTCCCCCAGCAACGTAGAGACGGTTATTAATGACACAAGAACCAAAGAAATGCCGTTTACGAAGCATGTCCGGAGCTCTGTGCCATTTATTTGTCCTAGCACTGTAAAAGATCACGCGCCTCATAGATCCGTTTAATGGATCTTTTCCTCCAAACAAGTACAGGTGGCAACCACTTACAACAGCACTGCCAAATCCAAGTGCTGAACTATACTCCACTGGAACAGGTGGAAGTGGCTGCCACATTTGATAGGTTGGGTCAAAAGCATGCCATGAGATCCGTCCATCACGATCTCTTTTTATGACATATACCCACTCTTCAGCCATGCCAAGACTTTTTCTGAGAGAGTAAAANTGGCTGCCACATTTGGTAGGTTGGGTCAAAAGCATGCCATGAGATCCGTCCGTCACGATCTCTTTTTATGACATATACCCACTCTTCAGCCATGCCAAGACTTTTTCTGAGAGAGTAAAAGAAGTTTCCAGCCAGGAGCTTGTACCATCTCTTGCAAACTAGACGCAACTTATTATGTTCAACACGAGGCACTCGGATGAGACAAGCAATTGCAAGATCATCAGGAAGTCCAGGCAGGAGTGGTGGCTGCACTCTTGTCCTCTCTCTGCGGGAGTTCTTTTTCTTGTGTGAGTGAGGAATTATATCTGGTTGGATGCAGAGTTTTGATCCTGGGACAAATTTTCTTGCCCCAACAACAGTTTTTAAGCCTGAATCGACCTTGCAATAGCATGATACAGAATCAACCTGCAAATAATTCCTGGTTATGATATCAAACATTATACATGTCAAGAAGCTATATTCAGGTCAATACAAGATATGTTGAGAAGCTAATAGAAACTTTGACTGTTTAACCATTTCTGTTACTTTGTGTTCTTCTATGTTACTCCAACTCTGTTTATCACGCCATACCCATATCCAACATGACCGCGGATATTTATCCATCCGTTCTGAAATGGCTCAACTTTGTGAACTTGATGGAAGTCCCAAACTAAGTAATAACTACAATGTACTAAGTGAAAAAAAGGTCTCCTGTTATAGTTTTCAGTTATGTTAAATATCTTTTCTTGAAAATGCAATGGTCAAATTTTTTCCGCTGACAGAATTATGTAGAACGTCTTTAGAGCGTCCAATTAGTTTACTAATGTCGCAAATAGAATGTGCACGTAAGACTCCTTTCTGGCTAAACTCACACCTTAGTCATGCAACATAACTTTTGGAGGGTTGCGCTTAAAGGGATGGGTTGGTGAAGTCTTCAACCTCTCAAAGAACAAGACAAGAAGTTGAGTATCTTCAAAAGGCTCAAATGTTATGGATAAAAGCAAAGGGAAAGTAAAAAATATTTCATTGAATTGACTTCTGTTCTTTTCATTATATTCGCAGTTTACATTAATTTGACGATGGGATGTTAGTCACATGCTGCTTTCTCAAAAGCTGTCTGAAATAGAAAGATTTCGACTAACAGTCCTGCTATATCTAATGAGCCATGCCTGAAATAGAGGTTTGGAGGATTTTGTATGGGCTGATGCTGCTCGACAATGAATTTTGAGCCTGTAGTTCAGTATATGCACAGAAAATTTGAGCTCTTCATATGGAAAGACCACTGTTTTAAGAATGTTTGGAAGACAGTCAAAAGAAAAGATATAATGAAAGCATATGCACGAATAAAGTATAACGAGGGAAGGATACCAAAACCTACCAATTTCACTGTAAGCAGCATCATCTCAAGATTAGAAGAAGCTACCAATAGAAGACTACTAATTTATGCAAAGGGGTTTTACATCAATATTAACACTAAAAAAAAGAAGGAATAATGCCCATACAGCATAGCCGCGTTAAATATAACATAAACGCTATCTGAAAATCAGAAAATAAAATGTCTAATCGTAATATAAACACGAGAAACATCAGTCAAATAATTTTTCTTCTTGTGTTTAACCTTTTAATTTTCCCACAAATAAGAAGACAGCCCTGCCAACAAATAAACAAGGGAAACCCGCAGCAAATTCCCAATCTAGATTCTCAAAATGCCTTCGGCCAATCCTACAGGAAATAAGATTCCACACATCAATGACATTCTTCCTCGCCTGCTTCCACACCATCCCAACACCAATCTTTTTAGCCGCATTAAGCAATTTTCCTTATGTGACATTTTAGGAAAAAAAAAAAACATTTACAAAAAGGGGGAAAAAGGGAAATCCTAAACCCCACATTTTAGTATCTTCTATGATAACTGTACCGTGTGAATTCATTATAATTTAATAATATATCAAGAAGGGGGGCCATTTCTGAAAATTCATACAACCTATAAACAGTCGTCTGAACTGAAAATTGCGCAATAAAATTACTGATAACTCGAAGTCAAAAATCTTGGGAGATTTCACGTTCAACGTAAAATTCAGCTGGGTATTTGCAAAATTCATGGATATAAAACAAGACCCACAACACAAATTCATTGAGTATCTTGCATAAAGATTACACATTTACAGGAAATTTCACAAGGGCATCTCATAAATTCAAGAAATTATCAGCATAAAAAGCCAAAGATTTAATTGGGACTCACCAGTGGAGCTTGAACTCTAAAACCCCTATGTGCATTTGGCGACCTCTCAATTGTTTGCTCCATAATAACATCAAATCCTGCACCTAATTCCAAAGAATCGGATCCACAATTCTCAAAAGAAAAATCTTAAAATTTAATAAGAAGGCAAAGAAAAGAAAAGTGAAAGGCCCAAAAGAGAGCTTTTCAGACCCTTTTTCTTAAACTATGCAAAGGCAAAAACAAGAATACAAGGAGCAAATATTATTATGCCCAAACGATAGAACTCTCTCTGTCTCTCTCTCTATATTACACACAGGATTAACATCACTTACATATGCAAAATGTTTTTGTTCCTCCGACTACAAAGGGTAACTGAAGATTACAGCTGGTCCCATTGTCTTAGTTTTCACCAAACTTGGATTTGTTCTGCGTAACTATTAATTAATGCATTATTTATGACTTTTTAAAGAGAAAATTATAATTTAAGCATATGCATTTTTTTATTTTATTTTTTTATACGGTGAAGGGATTGTTCATTTTCTCTTTGCTACATTTAAAATTAAATATTGGTTAATTATAAATCATAGAACATCACTCCAAATAATAAGTTAAGATAACGATTTCGAACATAATGTGCTCTCAAAATGTGATGGATGGTGTTGTATAAAAGCTATCGTTGATCAATCATGTTAAGGGTCTGCTTGGAAGCTTTGCTGAACTAGTTATGAACGCTTTTTAAAGTATCAGGTTTGAACGTTTATGAGAGAATCGATTTTCAATGGTTTTCAAAACTCCGCAACTTATGTTTGAGAGTTTATTATTCATCAGTTCTGAAAATTTTTTTTAAAAAAAATAAAATTACGTACAATTCACTTAGTAAAATTTTCTTTTATATGAATTTTTTTACTCATAAGTGATATTTTACTTATAGATTTTTTACATATAAGTTAATATTTAATTTTAAAAATTAATTAAAATTTTAAGTTAATATTTTTTACTTATAAGTAAATTTTATACTTTTAAATAACTTCAAGTGAATTTTTTACTCATAAGTAACTTTTCTTATATTTTATAAGTGAATTTTGTCTTATTAATAGAATTTTTATTTTATACCAATTTTTTACATATAAGTGCTTTTTTTACTTATAAGTAATTTTTAATTATAATGTAATTTTTCTTAACTTACAAGTAATATTTTACTTATAAGTATTTTTTTAATTATAATATGATTTTTTAAATGATAAATATTTTTTTAGTTAATATATTTTTATTTACAATTTAGTTTTGAACAAAATATATTGGTTGGAAATAATTATTTTATAAATGCTAAAATTAGAAGAAAATATGAGAAATGGCCAAAACCTGCCGATTTGGTGAATTGAGAGAACCGATCACGCTACACTGATTTTGGTTGATTTTTAAACAGTCCAAAATAGGCGTCCAAAAAAACTGACAAGAACTGATTTTTCCAATACCTTATAAACAGCGTCATCCAAAATCAATCGAATTTGGTGAAGAAAAACTCCCAAGCAAGCCTTAAATATGCATCATGATTGACAACAAGTTTGACATTCTTTCATGTGGCAGGAATATATACCATTAATTTTAAACATATTCGTTTCATCGCTGTATAGATTCGTTCCACCGTCAGCTTTTGTTCACATCTTTGGTTCACACCAAAGATGTATAACTAGCTTAATTCATTGTTGATTATTGGTGATTCTAGTTTTATGCCGATGGGATTTTGGAATTACCTCACCTTTGTGGGTTGCAACCCTGTGTTAGGTTATCGTTGTAAGTGTATCGTCCAGAACAGGTATGATCTAGTTAAATTAAAAATTAGTAATTACAAAACAAGTGAAGATTTACTTTTTGTCAAAATCATTTGGATTCAAAAAAGAAGCACTTGCTTTGTCCAAGACATAAAGGATGTAACTTAGTTAACTTAAAAATTATTTATTTAAAAAATCAAGTTATAAATGTACTTTTTTTATAGAAGTAATTTGGATTTCTAATATCCATACAAAATAAAGTAAAAGTAATTATTACTTGTTTTTGAACTTAACTAATGTGGATAGAAGACTTCAAGAAGCAATTAGTATTGCTCTTACGTTATTATTATTTTAGGAAGTAGTATTGACTCATTCTTAGTTTCATTGAATATTGACATTGGTTAATTGAAGTGTTATTTTTTTTGTAATAATTGTCATTGAAGTTTTAAAATAAACCATAATCATATTCAATTGTTGACTTTATTAATGATTTTTTTATAAATTGATTAGACTGATTTTATGATTTAGCAAATTCCATTTCAAAGGCTAGATTTTATAATGTGAATGTGAAAAGTTACTCTTCAGTTAAAAGTAAAAGTATTCTTGGTATAAAATATTTTACGGACGTGAAAATAGACATTTCAAATCTCTCTTTGTTGCAGTTATTTTTAAAGACTTGTAACATTTTATATGCATTCGATTTGAATACATTGAGAGCAAGATTGTCTTTTTCATGTCATGTGCAAAGCACACACTTATTTAACATAATAAATGGTCGAAATCAGACAGTATGGACCATTTGTGCAAAGAATGGTCTAATCGAGGGCTTAAATGCCAAAATTGAAACAAGATAGACAATGTGTACAAGCCATATTAGAAGTAGGTTCATTAAGGTGGCTTGATTTCGATAGAACAATTAAAAGATTAGGAACACCCTCAAAACAAACTATCTTATGGATCTTATCATTTAGAGTAGACATTGTTGGATGGCGAATTCCCCTCTTGCCTTCAGGTTCAATGAAGGAGATCTTGAGGTCTGGCTTCTCGCTTTAAATGTATTAGAATCGGTCTCCCTCTAAGCAGCTACTGAAAAATTATTTCCATCCAGAAAGACATTAGAAAAAATTCCAATAGAAAGAGTGAGACCAGTTCCCATTGTGCAAGTGAACGTGTTCATATTCAGACAGCACAGACAGTTCCATTGTTAATTGCCCAAGGACAAGGACAAAGTACGAATAAACTAAGATAAGATTGAAATGAAAGGGGAGATTTATTTGGTCTACAACTACCCCATAACTAATCTTTTTGTCTTTTCATACACACCTCAAAGAAAAGAAAATTTATCGACGATGACTTGTTCATAAAGGTCAAACACAGGATAGAAAACTTGGTACTAATTCTAGAATATTACACCATCGTCAAATATAAAATATTGACCTTATAAAATAATATCATGTCACTTTATGTACAAAACAACGAATAGACTTATATTAATCCTTTTCAGGTCTTATACGATTTGCCAAACATATCGTAAGTGATTAACTCTTTAGACTTATATCTCAACTAATCGTGGATCCTACGGTACGATGACTGTGCATCAATATCTACTTCTAAAACAAACTTGTTTACAAATATGTAAGTGAACTTATACATCTATATACTATGAGATATGTTCTTCCTGTGATAAAATAAAATAGTGGGCAGATAAATATGTAGTAGAAACAAGATTTAAAGAAATAGATTCCACACATTTCATTACTTTATATACATTATTATAATTAATTTAACGTCCTCAACATACAAATGCAGTTTCCAAAAATTAAAATGCAGTCCATGTCTTGCATGAGTTGTAATATGGTCCTATACAAAAGAGTCCTTTGGTCAAAAGGACTTCAAAAAACAACTTTTTGGTTGTTGCTGATTTGTCCATGTTGTTGCTACAGTATTTGCCAAATGATTTCCAACATTTGCATTTAGCAAAACACAAAAACAACTTATTTCTTGCTATAAGAACTGTTCAAGGTATGGGATAGTTACTTTGTCGTTGCATTGACGATGTTGTCAGGCCGATGAATTGTATTCCTTTCATCTTTAGGATTTCGGATGATACCATCTTCTGTTTTTTTGGTTGTACAACAAATTTCTGTTTCAAAGACTAGATTTCATCGTGCAGTAGGTGGAAAATGTTGACTGCTAAGGGAAATATGTGCAATTGAAGGAAGTTTTGTTCTTCGCGTCATGTGGAGTCACTGCTAGAGATGCTTCTTCAAGTCCACAATTGTTATCAAGAATATATACCACATCGAACCTCAGTTAGTTAGTCTTTGGATTGGGGTTCCCTACTTTCATGTAAATGAAATGGTCTTCATCTGTGGAGTTGGAGATGGACTTATGAGCATCAATGACATGGTCGGCTATATAAAAGATTAAACAACATATTATCAAGTTATATGAGTGGGGAAATTTGGTGAATGTAATAAATAATACATAGAAACTTTACTATTATAATATCTTCATTATTTTCTCAGCTGGAAGGTGCAAGGATTTTTCGACCACATTGTCGAATAATGATGTAGTACTATTGCTTGTGTGATTTCCAATGATAATACTGCATCTTGCTCTGGGGGGAAAAAATTCCCATTTGTATTAAGCACAATTTGAATTTTACGGAAATTAAACTATATAAAAAACAATTATTTTTGTGTATATAGTAATATAGCTATGGTTATTACCTTCGAATTGCTCTTCCATGCATGTACTTGCAATAATTGCAAAGATACATTTCATTCAATTGAGCAAAAGACATCCAATCACAAGTGTCACATACCATATACCAAAGTGACTGAATTATTGTCTTCATTTCTACCTTACCCCTTATCCAAAATGGTTTGCGTTGAAGTAGTTACAGGGAATGTTAGCATTCTTTTTTAATGGAAATATCTATTTTTTCAAACCGTAAAGAATTCTAATGAAAGTAATCAATGGTAAAATTTTCATTCTATTATTTAATATACAGTTGATGTGTTTTCTAAAATATCTTTGATGTTGATGATTCTGTTCTTCGAATGAGGTGGAATAGTGGAAGCATTCAGTAAATCATATGTCTTTTGAGTTATCATTTCTGGCAGCATTTCTTTGTTTCTTTCAATCCTTAAATGGTAGGTAAGGATAAGTGAGAAAGTATGTAAAAAATCAAATAAAATAAAGTCAACTGAAATGAGTGATGGAATTTAAAAAATTCCACGAATAACAAAACAAGTGTACTGACCATTTCCTAGTTCAGCAAGTTTTTTGAACTTTGGGTTTCGGAAGATTGAGCTTTTTGCTTTTGTGGACAACCATATTCCAATTGAATATATTACAGTTGTGTTGGTAAACTAAAATTTATTTGTAGCACATGGTTTGTCAAAAGTAACGATTAAATTCTGAGTTTATTTACCTTTAAACGATGTCACCTTTAAATGGTCACCAACAATTATTGGTTTTTTTCATAAGGTAGTCAGTAATATCAACGCTTTCATGGTCTATAAAATTGTTCCACGTAGTTAATATAATTGCTTGCAATATGTATATAAAGTTATAAAAATTTGAGTTAATTTCAATTTTTGGGAAACTATTGGTCTGTGTTTGAAAGTTTAACTTGATGTATACTTAACTTTCGTTGACAAGAACAATATCTTGGACAGTTGAATCTGCATTTCTGTTTGGAATTTTTCGTTTTAGACGAACATTAATGGCAATACCTACAATGCTGCCAACAAAAATTTATAAACTTTTTGTGATATGTATTAGCTTGAAAGTATAGCTGTGTAATAAATACACTTGTGGAGTAGTTTGAATTACCTATTTCAATGTCAATGTCTATGTACTGGTAAAGTTCATCGAATGTTGTAAATTGGAAACATGACTCCACAAGAGGGCTTATTTCTTCTATCTGGGTGGAACCACTAATTGTCCACTGTGTATTTTCACAATTTGATCTAAATCGTTCGTCTGTTTGTTTCACGTATGCATTTGAGATCAAGTATATCTTCGATGACACCAATGTGTTTTCAAGAGCTTTAATGCTTTGAGCAAATATAGTTGCTTGGACTTTGTTATCCTACATGAATTATTAATATGTAAACATAAGATAAAATTTTACATAGTAAAGTTATTTCCAAATTAAACTATGTAAAATAAAGCAAATAAGTTCAAACAATTTATAATGTTAAAATGAAGAGTTTAATGTATGGTAATTCTGAACACGTGGTTTAAAATTTATTATTTCAACTTCAAATAAAAAATTCAGTTCAAATGACTCGAACTTCCAAGAATATATCAAGGACTTAGATAAAGAAACCAATCAAAGTTGGAATAATGTTTCCATACTATCAGACACAATCTTGTAACTCTTAGATACAATCAAAAAAATGACTATGTTCTTTCATTAATTGGAAAAAACAAGAGCAATAATCTATAACGAAATATTCAATTCAATTTCAAGAAAGAAAAAGCAAATATTAGTAGCTCATTATCTCATAAATGCATGTCCTGAGTAAGCTGACGGTATAAAAGAAAAGAAGGAAATCTACGATGCATCAAATATGAACTATGTAAAATAAAGTAGTAACAGATAAATTGGAACGGTTTATGGAGTTAAAATGTGCACCTTAATTTAGGATTATGGACAAATGCAGAAGAAAATGTCTAGAAAAATAACAACAGTATCCGTTAACCAAAGGTGCTAATACAACAGTATTCGATTACTTGTGTTGCTATCTCAAGGATTTGTTTGTAATTTGAATCCATATTTACTGTTGGAAAATGGAAATAAGATAAATTATGAAATATTTGTGAAGTAGAAGGAACATAAATTGATTTGTGGGGAAAAAGATAAAAGTTTATGCTTATAATACAGAAATAAATCATGCAAAGAATGAAGAAAATAAAAAATGTTGCAAACTTAGAACTATAATATTTGTTACTATTCATACTTGATATAAGAACAAGAGAAGAACAAATGTAAAGAAATAGAGAAAAACATTTACCTTGTTTCTTGTATTTTGTAAAATAAAAGCTTCATTTTCTTCCATAAGAGATCACATTGCTTTGTAAAATAGAGCCTGCTTTTTTTTTTTTTTTTGTTTCTTCTATATTTACATTTA
>CAIGRR010115456.1:0-19692 GCA_903798365.1 Fraxinus sp. 1973-6204 | reverse complement strand
GATGGAGTAGCTCATTGTGAAAGGAATTGGCGGTTTGAAAGGCATCAAGACGCCTATTCGATTAAGAGTAAGTATAAGATTAAAAATACATGGTCAAATATCAATTGAACTTGGGTGTAAATTTATGGTCCACGCAACGACCACTATGCTAACTATTTATAAAAATTGTTGGTAGATGAGATTAGTCATTTGATAGAACTATCAATTCTACAACATTATAAGTCTAGGTGCGACTAAGTAATAAACTCAATTAAGGGTAGAATTAAGTGACTTATTTAATTGTACATTTTATTTAGCCCATATTTGACAACCATTACTTGGAGAATATAGAATTTTGAATAGTGATTTTTAGGAGTGATAACCCACACACCCGATCTCGACCTATTATGGGCCCGACCTTGGGCCCCCACAATTGGCCCAATTCGAAGGGCCAGTACAGTTCAAGGTCGGGCTCGGGTATGGAGTGATCCACATACCCCTACCCACTTATCCCACTGACTTTCGCATATGACAACAGTAAACTCCTAGTTTAACACAAGTTCTTTCTCTAGATTGTACAATCATGACAGAACTCAAACACCCATAACCAACTATAGAAAGTTCAAACCTTCTAGGACTCCATCGCCACCCTCTATAAATATGTAACCTTGCCCCTTCATTCATGTACATTTTTCATAAGCATTTAGTATAGATTCTCTTGAGCACTTGTCTGATTTAAGCATCGGAGGGGCGACGAGGACACATATCGACGCCTTTGTTTCAGGTATTGAAGATCGGATCACGCGGAGTTCTTCCATTCAGTTTGGGTTGACCTAGATACGAATTTTGGTTGCATCATTGGCACCGTCTGTGGGAAGCGCTACCAGAAGCCATGGTTAGCACACGTTCAGGACACCTTCCGACAAGCTCATCCGCTCCTAACCAACCTTTCGCTACAGACCTCCCGACCCCGTAGGAGGTTATGTCAGGAGAACCACCACATCCGCTCACAGCAATTACGCCAGCCACGTTTGAAGAACTTCGCCAATAATTTGCCACATTAACTCAGCTGCTATAGAAGAGAAGCACCCCTCCAGTACCATCCCCGCAAAGTGGTAATATGGCCGACGTTCGTGTTCCAGGTCCTAGCCACTGTGAGGCCGGAACATTCGGAATACCCTAAGTACCCATAGATCTAAGATCGGTTGCAATAGACCCAGTGGACCTGGAAAAGATTATCCAAGAAGGGATCAAAACTGGGATACTTCAGAAGTCTTAGGCAGTAACAGGATTCACCCTTAACACACCATTCACCCTCGAAGTCTTGTCATATCCCCTACTGGATCGTTTCAAATACCTTCGAGTGAAGGAGTATGAAGGACGATGGACCCCATCAACCCCCTCAACATATACACCGACGTCATGAACTTACAAGTTGTACCCGATGCCGTAATGTGTAAAGCCTTCCCTCAGACACTCACTAATGCTGCAAGGATTGGTTTTCTACATTAGAGCCCAACTCCATAGCCTCTTTTTCAGACTTGGTTGACAAGTTCTCTGCCTTCTTCGCTAGCGGGAAGCGCTTCAGGAAGACAACCGCATCACTCATGTAGATGCGCCAAGGACCCAATGAGACTCTTCGCAACTTCATGACAATGTTCAACAAGGAAAAACTTCATATCCCAAACCTACATATCACAGTCGCGGTCTCTGCTCTTACATATGCAGTGAGGAGTGAAGCGTTCAAGATGTCCCTGTCAAAAACTCCTCCTAAGTCAATAACTGACCTGCTCACCAAGGCTTAAAAGCACATTAACATGGATGAAACAATGTTTCCCAGGAGAGACGCCCAGCTAGTAAAGAAGCTCGATCTAAAGAGTCTACCCAACGTTCGGATCTTTCTCGAAGCCAACCAAGACAAGAAGCCCCCTCGACATCCTTCACCCATTTGAACAACACGAGATCAAACATTCAAATGGAGATCAAGGAGTTGAAGTGGCTTCCGAAGCTACAATCTCCTCCTGAAGATCGTGATAAGAGTAAATATTGTAATTTTCATAGAGATCATGACCACACAACGGAGGGCTGCTTTGCCCTAAAGAGAGAGGTCGAGTCCCTCATCAGGAGGGGTTTTCTAGGCGCGTATGTAAGTCGAGACAAGTGCCCCCAGAATAGTCAGAGCAAGGGCAGGCCACCTGGCGACAAAAAAGATCAGCAACAGACCGCAGGTACCATCAACATCATTATCGGAGGCACGGCCTCAGGAGGAGATTCTAACAATGGGCATAAGCAGTACGCAAGGCAATACCCCTCGATCTCGAACATGGATACGAGTAGTATGGAAGACATAACATTCGGAGCAAAGGATTTGGAAGGCTTATCTTTTCCACATGATGATGCGTTGGTTATATCAGCAATCATCGCTAACTTTGATGTAAAAAGGATCTTGGTAGACAATGGTAGTGTGGCGAACGTGTTGTCACATGAGGCTTATGAAAAGATTGGTATTTCGGCGGAACAACTCAAACTAGTCAAGACTCCTCTCCAGGGCTTTAGTGAAGGTTTTGTTGTTCCTGAGGGTGTTGTTAGCTTACCTCTTACACTAGGGTCAGAGGGAAAGCAGGTAATGCAGATCACAACGTTCCAGGTTGTTCTTACACCCATGGCCTACAATGCCATACTTGGTAGACCATTATTGAATGGCATCAAGGCGATTGTACCAACATTCCACCTTGTAGTGAAGTTTCCTACAAGCAAAGGGATTGGAGTTGTTCGAGGAAATGAAGCAGTGGCTAGACAATGTTATGTCACCAGTGTTTGGGAGATTAAGTCGGATATCACGCAATTATCATACGCGAAACTCGAGCTGGACCATCGGGTGAGGCTCGCACCAGTTGAAAAGATGGATAAAGTCAAGCTCAAGCCCGGCAGGAAAGTTACCATTGTTCAAGGTCTTGACGACATAACTAAGGATGAACTCATTAGTTATTTAGCCCGCAACGTTGACATATTTTCTTAGAGCGTGGAGGACACGCCTGGGATAGACCCCATGATTGCAGTACACAAACTCAATGCAAACCTAAGTGAAAGACCAGTAAAACAGAGAAGGAGACAGTTTGTGCCAGAACAAAGAGAGGTTATACGAGAAGAAATTGTAAAACTCATTCAGGCCAACTTCATCCGAGAGGTCCAATACCCTGATTGGCTTGCCAATGTAGTCTTGGTCAAGAAGGCTAACAGGAAGTGGCGGGTCTGCATCTACTTTATAGATCTAAACAAAGCATGCCCCAATAACAGCTACCTCCTACCCCGAATTGACAATCTTGTGGATAGTACTTCGGGACACAAGCTATACAGCTTCTTGTATGCTTTTTCTGGGTACCATCAAATTCTAATGTCAGAGGAAGATCAGGAGAAGACCTCATTTATGGCGAACTTAGCCATCTACTATTACAGGGTCATACCATTCGAGTTGAAAAATGCAGGAGCTACGTATCAAAGACTTGTCAATAAAGTCTTTGCCAGCATGATAGGAAAGAACATTGAGGCCTACGTTGACGATTTGGTTGTCAAGAGTAAGACGGTGGACTGTCGTGTTAATGATCTAGAAGAGGTCTTTGCTACACTATGAAGGTACAAAATGAAGCTCAATCCTATGAAGTGTGCATTTGGGGTGCATCTGACAAGTTCTTGGGATTCATGATCACCCATAGAGGGATAGAGGCCAACCCCGACAAGATAGAAGCTTTGGTTTCAATGGAACCACCAAGGTGTAAGAAGGATATACAGAAATTAAAAGGTCGAGTTGCGGCACTAAACAAGTTTGTATCTCATACAGCGGACATGTGTTTCCCTTTTTTCAAAATCCTAAGAGGTAACCGGAGTTTTGAATGGAATAAAGAGTGCAAGATATCTTTTCAATGACCAGAACCTGGTGATATATTGCTACTGTACTTGGCTGTCTCTGAAAGTACGGTGAGTGCGGTTCTAGTGAAAGAGGTCGGTACGGTCCAACGACCTATATACTATATAAGCAAAGTACTCCTAGATGCAGAAACTCAGTACACATTGGCTGAACAACTTGTTCTTGCTTTCGTTGTGGCTGCTTCGAAACTCCGCCAGTACTTTCAGTCCTATCCAATTGTTGTCCTCACTAACCAAACACTGAGACACATACTTCAAAAGTCGGATGTCTCTGGAACACTACTTAAATATGCTATTGAGCTAGGAGAGTTTGACATAGAGTTTAAACCACGTCCTGTGATCAATGCGCAAGCATTGGCAGACTTCGTTGCAAAGCTTACCCCTAACACTCGGGGACCACAGGGTGGTGACTCGAGCAAAACCTCAGAGGTTTGGGAGATATATGTTGATGGAGCCTCCAATAGTTCAGGGTCGAGTGCAAGAGTTATAATCGCTGACCCAACAGGAACAACTGAAATTCAATGTGCATTCAGGTTCAAATTCGAAGCCACTAATAATGAAGATGAATATGAAGCTGTCATCCTAGCACTAGAGTTAGTATACAACCTCGAAATTAAGAATGTCAACATGTTCGGTGACTCCCAACTGGTGGTTGGCCAGACAAAGGGTACCTTCGAGAGAAAAGATAAGCCTATACTGTTTGAGGTGCATGACTTCCAAAGGAAGTTCAAGAGCTATGAGATTACAAAATTACAAGAGCTGTCATTCGAAAGCCGATGCACTATCTAGACTCATGTTTACGAGAACTGATGGACTTGACAGAAAGGTATACCTAAAAATAGTAGCAGAACCCAGCATCAATCCAAAGCCCAGTATCATGGACATCGATAATGAGAACTCTTGGATGGACCCGATAATGGAGTATTTAAACAACGGGAACCTGCCATCTCTGGGAGGCAAGAAGCATTAAGGTTAGAGTAGTGAGGTATTGTATTATCGGAGGCATTTTATTTCGCAGAAGTCTTACTTTACCCTACCTAAGGTGTCTCAAGCCCTCCGAGTCTCTCCAAGCCTTAGCGGAGGTTCACGAAGGCATATGTGAAAATATCAAGGGGCTCGTGCACTAGCCTTCAAGCTTATAAGGTACGGGTACTACTGGCCTAACATGAAGTAAGACGCCTTAGACTATGTCAAAAAGTGCGACAAGTGCCAAAGGTTCGGCAACATCATACATATCCCCGTCGAGAAGCTAACATCCATCCTCTGTACTGCGCCCTTTCCATTGGCTAGGGGTTAGGTGAAATTCATCATTGTGGCGGTAGAATACTTTACAAAATGGGTAGAGGCCGAGCCGTTGGCAACCATCTCGGAACCAAAAGTCAGGTCATTCATATGGAAAGCCATTATTTACAGGTTTGAGATACCTAAGGTGTTAACGGATAATGGGAGACAATTTGATAACGCGCAGTTCAGAAGCTACTGCAACAAACTCAGGATCAACCACCGCTTAACATCAGTCTCACATTCTCAGAGTAATGGCCTCGCTGAGGTAACCAACCAGATCATACTGCAAGACCTCAAGACCAGGATTGGGGATGCCAAGAGAAATTGGCCAGAAGAACTCCCCGCCATCCTATGGACATACAGGACTTCTCACAAGACTGCAACAGGTGAAACTCCCTTCATGTTAGCCTTTGGTGTGGAAGCTACGGTACCAATCGAAGTTGGCCTTCCAACATAAAGGATGATTGAGCCATATATGGCGGGGCAAACTACCAAACATCTCGACCTGTTTGAGGAGGTAAGGGAGCAAGCATCTATAAGGACCGCAAGGTATCGGAACAAAACAACAAAGTACTTCAACACCACGGTCAAAATGAAGAGGTTTAGAGTTGGAGATTTAGTGCTCCGAAATGCTGCAGCCGCTGGTCACCCACCGGGCAAGTTAGGACCCACATGGAAAGGACCTTACGAAGTCATAAGAAAAGTAAGAGGAGGAGCGTACATTTTGATAGACACATTCGAAAAGCCACTCCCAAAGCCATGGAACGCAGACAACTTAAAGATTTACTACAAGTAGTTAGCCAAGGTGAGCCTAAGTTATTCTGAGCTTTTACAGTTAGTTTTTCCTTTTACGGCCTGCGTGCACAAATGCTTTTAATTTCTAGATAGGGTCTATATGCCATGTAACATTCGTTATTTTAGAACACTCAAGCCCATTACGGCAACATATTGTCCAAATATACTAAGTTATAGGCCCGACCTCGACTTGCAACACTTCAAAAATTACCCATGATGACAACATACTGAAGTCGAGTCCCAAAGAAATGCATCACTCGAGCTACTTGGTCAAAGTCCAAGTTACACGACTCAAAGTGATTTCACGAACATGACTCGAGCTACTTGGCCAAAAATCAGCTAAGTAAAAGCTCGAGCTCGTTAAACAACGCGACTCGAGCTACTTGGCGAAAAATCAGCCAAGTAACACGCTCGAGCTCATTAAACAACACGACTCGAGCTACTTGGCCAAAAATCAGCCAAGTAACACGCTTGAACTCGTTACAAAATATGACTCGAGCTACTTGGCCAAAAATCAGCCAAGTAATAGCTTGAGCTTGTTAAACAACACGACTCGAGCTACTTGGCCAAAAATTAGCCAAGTAACATGCTCGAGCTCATTACAAAACATGACTCGAGCTATTTAGCAAAAAATCAGCCAAGTAACAGCTCTAGCTCATTAAACAACACGACTCGAGCTACTTGGCAAAAAATCAGCTAAGTAACACGTTCAAGCTCGTTAAACATCACTCGAGCTACTTGGCTAAAAATCAACCAAGTAACAACCTCAAGGCGCAGCATAAGAAACGTAAGAAGTAAAAACGCATGATAAGGAGAAACAACAACATCAATAATTCATTAAGCCCAAATTGGGCAATGTACTTAATTACATTTTCATCAAAAAGTAGAACGGGAAAGGGGTCCTAATCAAAGTTAGTCGGGGCTTGGGTATCGACTTCATTAGGAGTATCGGCCTCTTCATCGACCTCGTCTTCGACCTCGGACTCTGACAACTCGAGCTCGTTCGCAAGCTCATTAATCGACCTCAACTTCTCGATAACATACCTTATTCCTTTGGAAGCTTGGTCCTTAAAAGAGATCGGGCTAACCTCAGGCCATAGTGGAACGACCCCGCTCCGTATTGACCTATCAAGTTACCGAACTCATCTGATTTTTTGAAATCCTCCACAGCTTGAGCTCGTAAGTTACAAAACCCGTCTGATTTTTTATAATCTTCCACGGCCTGGGCTCGTACCTTGGACAGTTTCTCTCTGAACTACTTGTTGGCATGCATAAGTTTGAGCTTCGCCTTCTCCACCTCATCCTTTACTACCCCCATCTTATCATGGACTTCCTGATCTCGATTCTAGTTAGGTCACGCTCGACCTCGAGCTCCCAAATCTTTTTCTCCAGCTCTACTCGATGCTCCCAAGCTCCTTATGGCAAGCCCTCTTTCCATACTCAATGCCTGCGACAATAAACACGATCTCGAACTTAGATTGATAGAAAAAATACAAGTGTAATAGAAAAACAAGAGCTCGGGGATTACCTGTAAGGTCACAATCTCCAAAGACCTTACACCAGCACCGAGGTCCATGTCCTTCCGAAACTTGTCAACAATGCTCGAGATAAGGAGACATCGAGCATGCTCGTCTAATGCTGCAGGAGGGAGATGAGTGTCATCCTCGAGGTCAACAACCTCGGGCGTAGTGCGAGGGGTCGAGGATCGAGCATAAGTACGTGGAGATGGGTGCACAGGAGGAGCATGACTCCTCAACATCTGTCCAATCCCACTTGCTGCCTCGAGGCTCCATCACGAGCCCATTTTTTTTTCCCTTCGATGGGGTAAGAACTTTGGGCTTTGGCCCCTTGGCCTTATGGTGCGGGTTCGTAAGCAACCGGGCTGGGACAAACGTCATTTCCAAATCTGAAAGAAAAAATTTATCAAACAAAAGCAATAAAGTTTCAAGCTCATACCCCCGATTCTCCTCATGCTGGCGAGGTCGAGGGTGTAATCTTCGAGTAGATAATCGATCTTAGCTGCTAAGGGCTCATGGTTAACTAGCTTTAGCCTATCTCTATCCAAGACCTCGAAGTAGGCCTGACCCTCATTAAATCTATCTTTATTAGGGACCGACCACATTGATCTAAAGGTGTGGTCGGGGCCTTGAGTCTTGGCAAAAAAGTACCTCTCTTTCCAACCTCGAAGAGAACTCGAGGTTTCTGGTGTCCTAAATCCCCCCTTCGCCAACAAATAAACAAAACCGTTATACCCCGAGGAATATTTTAAATCATAAACCATCCTTAAAAGGTCGATCCTAGGCTCGACCCCAAGACACCTACACAATAAAGAAAAACACAAGCAACCTCTATCCGTTGGGAGCCAACTGACCCGGGCAAACAAGGTACGAGGTCAAGTAATGGACAAAGAACGAGTGTAGGGGTCATCTAAGACCAGCCTTTAGGGCATCCCTAAAAAATGTTATCTCCATATCCAGAGCATCCAAAATAGTTTCGTTGGGATCGGGGGTCCTAACGTCACAGGGATATTTATAGGAACCAGAGGAAGGTGAATGATCTTTCAATCCGGGATGTTGATTTCTGCTAGGTGTCATTCATCCAATGACACTGCCATCTTACCTACACCTGGCCGACACATGGCGGCCCATTAAGGCCCATCAAATTTGACCCGATCCAACTACGTCTCTGTGCATCTGATCTCGCAGCTCGAAAGAATTCTCATATCTGCGACCTTGATGTACGCAGGCTTATGATAACCCACACGCCCTATCTCGACCTATTATGGGCCCAACCTTGGGCCCCCACAATTGGCCCAATTCGAAAGGCCAGTACAGTTCGAGGTCGGGCCCAGATATGGAGTGATCCACATGCCCCTACCCATTTATCCCATCGACTCTCGCATATGACAACTGCAAACTCCTAGTTTAACATAAGTTCTTTCCCTAGATTGTACAATCCTGACAGAACTCAAACACCTATAACCAACTATGGAAAGTCCAACCTTCTAGGACTCCATCGCCATCCTCTATATATATGCTGCCCCTTGATTCAGGTATGTTTTTCATAAGCATTCAGTATAGATTCTCTTGAGCACTTGTCTGACTTAAGCATCGGAGGGACGACGAGGACACACCTCGATGCTTTTGTTTCAAGTATTGAAGATCGGATCATGCGGAGTTCTTCCATTCGGTTTGGGTTGACCCAGGTACGAATTTTGGTAGCATCAAGGAGAATATGTGGTTACAAAGATGGAGAAAATTTTGGATTTTAGTGTAGAATATTTTATTCTGTGAATATATAGTTGAAAATGATTATGTGATAATTTTTGTGCACTTATTCAGGCCATATTACTATGATTTTGTGTCGTTTTAGTATTAAAATTTACTTAAATTGGATTAATTTTAGCAAATAGGCTCGTTGGGCAATGGAGGGAAGTTTGGAGACTAATATGCATTTGAATAAAAGTTGAAGGACCAAAAATCAAAGTAATTTAACTTGGAGGATCAAGATGGAAGAAAGAATGAAGAAAATAGTTAAAAGGAAAATTCTAGAAGTTTTTATTACTGGGCACCGGTTTCACGGGGTGCCTTTCTTCTTAACATAGAATGGAACATCGTGTGGCAGTAGTCTGTTCCGCTGGATTACCTTATGCCTTTTCTCGGTCGTTTCGGGACGAAAGAAAATTTGATTACAATTTGTAGAAAGCTTGCATTGAAAATAAATTGATCATTGATTGATGAAAGCAGAAAATTACAATGGTTGCTATAGGGGGCGAACACCGGTAAGCTTGAAAGATTTTTGAATGACAATACCCCCTATAATAGCTTGCAGAACAAAAACCTAAGTGATAAGAGTAGACGTTTAAATGATCAGGAATCATACTAAGCGTTTACCAAAATCAGAGCTATTTTACAATTGAAATAAACTATTACAATGGAAAGGAAATTATAACTCAAACTGAACTAATATTTACAATGTACGGCCGAAGTAGGGCAAACTGCAGATACGATTAGGTCAAGGGGCTAAGTAAAGCTGCGGTCCTTGACATTCTCCCCCGTTTGTTTTGGCGACGCCCTCAGTGCCATTGATGCATGGTATGCTTCAAGTAATTGTTTGAAGGCTCCAATGTCTTTTTCTCTTTCCCAAGTATTCTCGTCGCTCCTGCTTCTACTCCATTTGACCAAATACTCTTGATAATATTTCCTAGAAGCTCGAGTAGTTAGATGGTCTAGTGTAGCTTCAACAACCTTCTTTCTGGCTTTTCTCAGTTCAAACACAAGTCACTTTGGCTCATTTCTGGATGCATTTTCCTTGTCTACAAAGTATGGCTTGAGTATGCCAATATGAAGGACCATGTGGATTTTGCATCATGAAAAGAGTGCAACCCTGTATGTGGCTCTTCCAATCCTCTTCACGATGGGTAATGGCCCAATATATTTTGGCACCAATCTTGAGTCTTTCCCTCTTATTGGCTTATATCAGTTTCTGTTGGGAAGTTTGACCATTACCAGATCTCCAACATTAAATTTAAGGAAACTGCGCTTTAAATCTGTAGACTTTTTATACCATTTTTGAGCTTTCTTAAGATAACTTTGAACAATTTCAATATTTCGTTTCCACTCTTTAAAAAAAAATTTCGCTTGAGAGGACTTGGTACTTTGATCAATATCCACGGTATGAGAGAGTAATGATTACTGGCCAGTCACAATCTTAAAAGGACTCTTATTGGTGGAAGGACTCTTATTGGTGGAAAACTCTTTTGGGCATTGAAGCAAATCTGAGTCGCATCCAAAATTCTCACCCAATTTTCTGCGAAGTATACATAAAGTGCCAAAGATATTCTTCCAGCATAGAATTGAAGTGTTTCATCTATCCATCATATTATGGGTGAAAACTAGAACTCATGCTCAAAATTGAACCAAGAAGTTTAAACAACTCGGTCCAAAATATGCCAGTAANCAGCATAGAATTGAAGTGTTTCATCTATCCATCATATTATGGGTGAAAACTAGAACTCATGCTCAAAATTGAACCAATAAGTTTAAACAACTCGGTCCAAAATATGCCAGTAAATCGATGATCCCGATCACTGATGATGTCTTTAGGCAATTCCCAATATTTGACAATATATTTGAAGAAGAGCTGAGCCGTCTCTTCAGTAGAAACATACTTGGGCGCTGCAATGAAAGTTGCGTACTTTGATAGACTGTATACCACGACGATGATAGTGCCAAAATCTCCATTTTTTAGCAATCCAACATTGTAGTCCATCGATACACTCTCGAATGGCCTAGTTAGGATGAAAAGTGGCTCAAGCAAGCCTGCTTTTTTTTGATGGTCTGTCTTATCTTGTTGACAAATAAGAAAGGTATTTACATAAGTTGCAATGTCAATCCGCATTTGAGGCCAATAGTATGCAGGTTGTAGTAGTGTAAAAGTACTTTCCTCTCCAGGATGCCATACCCAAATCTTGTCCTGGCATTCCATAATTAGTGATTTCCTCAAATCTTCACCCTTAGGAACGTATAGACGGTCTCCTTTAGGCATCACTAGGCCCCCATCGTGCAAGAATTGACGAGTTTTGCCCTGCTTNCCCAAATCGTGTCGTACATCCCGTAATTAGTGATTTCCTCAAATCTCCGCCCTTAGGAACATAAATGCGGTCTCCCTTAGTCTTCACTAGGCCCTCGTCAAGCCGAACTAACAAGTTTTAGCCTGCTTGATGAGGTCGACCAAATATTGAGTAGTCGGGTCCTTATCCAAAAGTGCTCGAATTTGGTCCCTTGTATATGTGATAATTGTGCTCTCTGAAAGAACAACCATTGAGAAGATGGTGTCCAAGTCGGCCCGTTAACTAAGAGCATTGGGAACATGATTACTAGATCTAGGACGATACTCTAGCATAAAACTGAACTCTAAAAGAAGTTCCTGCCAATGAGCCTATTTACTTGATGGTTTCGATTGGGACATGAAGTGACTAACCGTAGTGTTATTTGTCTTCACAATAAAGGAAGACCCAAGCAAATAGTGTCCCTATCATCGAAGGTAATGAACTACCGCTAACAACTCCTTTCTTGCGTCGAGTAATGACGTTCTACTTGATTCAGCTTTCGACTTTTATATGCTACCAGATGACATTCTTGCATAAGGACTCCACAAAATGCAAAATCTTAAGCATCAGTATAAACTTCAAATGGTTTAGTCATATCGAGTAAGGTTAACAGCGGGTTTGTCCACATAGACTTCTTCAACTTTTCGAAAGCAGTTTGGCATTAGGATGACTAGTCTTAATCGTTATCCTTTTTTGTCAATTCGGTAAGTGGCAGTGCGATTTCTGAGTACCTTTTCATGAGTCTTCGATAGTAATTGCATAACCCAAGTAACGAACGTACATCATGGACATTCTTTGGTGGTTGCCAATCTTTGATGGCTGTAACCTTCTTTGCATCCATGTGTATTTTACCTTGTTCAATGATGTGACCCAAGAAGCCGATAGATGTCTGAGCGAATGAACATTTAGACGGTTTGACATAGAGTTTGTTCTCTCGTAGCCGATTGAAAACCTGCCTCACATGTTGCACATGTTCCTCCAATATCTCGCTATAGATTACTATGTCGTCCAAGTACACCATTACAAAATCGTCCAAGAACTAGTGAAGTACCTGATTCATCATCGTACAAAACATTGTTGGAGCGTTTGTTAAGCCAAAAGGCATCACCTTAAATTCAAATGCTCCATATCTTGTTACCACCATAGTCCTTACTTTATCTCCCTCTTTGATCCGAACTTGTAAGTATCCTTACTTGAGATCAATCTTTGTATAGTATCTTGCCCGGCTCAGTTGGTTGAAGTAATCCGCGAGATTGGCGAAATAGTAATTGAAGTACTAGTAATTGAGCTCTCATCGCTTCCATTTCATCATCAGTCATGGTTGCGACAGCTTCAGTCATTGTTGTACAAACCCTTTAGCTTTCATCCAGTTGGATGTGTAATTCACAAATTTCCATCTCTGCTACCTCAGATTTTTCCTCGAGGCCCTGTAGGCATAGCACAACCTAGTAACTGTCATCTCAAGTACATCAACGCGCTGTTTCATTTTCTTCTTTTGAAGATCTACGACTTCTGTGGTGTTTGACGTAATTGGATCCATAGCTTTCTTATCGAGGGTCGTGAGCCGTAGCTCTGATGCCAACTTTCATGGGGTACCTTTCTTCTTGACATAGAAAATGACATCTTGCGGTAGTATTCTGTTCCATTAGACTACCTACCAACTTTTTTCGATCGTTTCGGGACAAAAGAAAATTTGATTACAATTTGTAGAAAGCTTACATTGAAAGTAAATTGATCATTGATTCATGAAAGCAGAAAATTACAATGGCTGCTGTAGGGGACGAACACTAGTAAGTTTGAAAGATTTATGAATGACTAATACCTCCTATAATAACTTGTACAATAAAAATCTAAGTGATAGGAGTAGACATTTAATGACGAGAAATCTAATGAAACATTTACCAATATCAAAGTTATTATACAATTGAAATAAACTATTACAATGGAAAGAAAATCACAACTCAAATTGAACTAATATTTACAATGTGCGGTCGAATTTGGGCAAACTACGGCTGCGATTGGGTCAAGGGGCTAAGTAACGCTGCGATCCTTGACATTCTTAACTTTGATTAATTTTATCTTGTTTCAGTTTTGGACCCTTTTTAATCAATTGGAAACGAAAGAATGATCAATTGGCCAATGGATGAAAGTTTGGGGACTAATATGCATTTGAATAAACGTTGAAGAGCCAAAAATCAAAGTAATTTAACTTGGAGGACCAAGATGGAAGAAAGAATGAAGAAAAGAGCTAAAAGGAAAATTTTAGAAGCTTTTATAATTGGGTACCTGTCCAGTCAGCCCTTAACCTCAGTTACAGGGGAAAAATAGTATGCCTGGGCAATCTCCCCGTTTACTATTGGGCACCCGCCAAGGCTAATTCCGTCAAAAAATTCTATTTCCTTCAGAATTCAATTCCAACAAGGAATTTCAATTTGAGCTATAATATACACGACTTTTAGAGACATTTTGGGACTCTTTAGAGGGATTATAAATATCATCTCTTAAAACATAATTAGGGTGGAGAATTAATTGCAAAAGAAGGTAAAGAACACATCAAGATTCAACTTCAAGAACTTCAAAATTGAATTCAAGAATTTTGGGTGATGAAGAACTTTTATAACTTTTGCTTTATTTGTGCTAGGAGAATGATGAACCTTATAATATGAGTTTTTAATCTTTAGTTTTACATGTTTGACATTGAAATTTTTAATGATTTACATGATTATCTTTTCTCTACGATTATTGTGCACGGTACTTGTGTGAATTTGATGACTTATTTAATACATTCGAAAGAAGGAAAATAGACTTGACATAGTATAAATAGTCATAGGATCTGATAGGGGATAAAAATATACCTCTATGTTCTACATGAATCTTTTAAGTGTTTATAAAAATTCATATACTCTTGTATGTTCACATACATTATAAAAATATATGCGGGTCATATATGAGAGTATGTTTAACAATACTTGAGAGAGATTTTTGATTAAAACAAGAACATAGAGTCTTCAAAATTCAATCGTATTGTCAAAGTGTAGAACTACGGTTAAAAAATATTATTATATAAGAATTCAGGATCTTAGTGCGCTTGTCATTTATTAAAACACATTAACATGCATTTAATTTAGTTAATTTACTCATAATTGTATAAGTACCTTATTTTAGATATAATTTAGTCATACACACATACAACATATTATTCTTGTTTCTGTTAAAACTAAATTAATTCGAATTTGAACTAGTACAATCTCCATGGGAAAGACACTTGGACTCAAAATCCATTTTTCTACTTGCTAACGATTAGTACACTTGTTCTGATTTTAATCCAAAAGATATTTTTACGAACACAAATGCATTTATCAAACACTCTCAAACTAAAACTTTTGTTCATCCTGGAAGAAAACAAAACAAAACTTAAGAATAAACCATATCATTAACCTAAGAAAATCACCAATAACAAACTTAACATTGAATTGCTTACCATATGTCTCGGGTTTAAATTTAAGCAACACTTTAGAAAGATCCAAACAATATCAAAAATAAATTTCTACTTGTCTAATGCTTGACTTAGTGTGCGTGTGATTAGCCGATATTGAACTCACACCATTAAAACACAACAAATCAAATGTTGGCGATTCACTCATAATCTCAATTGGTTAGTTTTTCCTCACACCTTTCGTACAGAATCACGCTTTAAACTTTTCTCTCCAATCCCGAAGTATTTTTAGCACACTTAGGTTCCTAAAAATCATTAGACACACAAAGTGGTTAGAATTAGATACTCATAAATTTAGAGTGGAGATTGAAGTATTTCTCAAAGTCACACCACGAATCTCTAGAGTTCAAATCTCTACTGGACACCTCTCTTTTTTGATAATCCAAATCACTTTTTCTTTCTTTCGCTATGGATATATTTTGATATTTGCTCTTTTTTTGACATCTTATGTGTAAGACTTCTCTTTATTAAATTTTCTAAATGACCCCTGTAGCGAGTTTTAGGCTGATGATTTCCAAGTCAAATAATCATAAAGCATCAGGTTTTAAATACCATAACGGATTTAATCACTTGAGTAAAAAAGGTTACAAAGAGAAGTATAAGATATATCACATTTTCTTTTGATATGGGATTCGAATTTTAACATTGGATAGTGCTCGTTCTAGACTCCTTAACTTAAACTCCTTCAACGAAAGATCTGATAAAAAAACTTCAAACAATCAAACTTTTATGAACACAAGCACTAACATTCCCACCCCAAACTATTTTTTAGCAATTTGGTTTCTATATAAAGGATTTTGGGATTTTATTTAAACTTAGGTCAACAACATTAACAATTAAATCCATATAATCAATTCATGTCCCAATATAAGTGATAAGTCAATGATGGCTATGTGCTAAAGTAAACAAGTCAACATGAATAAGTACTCAAATAAAAGAATAAGATACGATGTTGTCTAGTTCTAACTAAAGTTATACTCAATTCAAAAAAAATAAATTTCATCATAGGCGGCAAGTTGTTTAACACTAACTAGACAATATTTTNCCAATCACAGTTCAACATTTTAATAAACAAGGATTCTCCATTAAGTTTGATCGCTTCAATTTTTAGGACTTAACTAGGCTAACAAAGTCAGATTATCTCAAATAAGTGTTTGGAACATAACCAATTGGTGCGTCTTCTGTTTCATGCACCTGTTATTTTCTAATTTTCTTTTTCAATTTTTTTTTTTCAATTTTTTTTTCAAATTCTCTTCAATTTTTTTAAACAATTATACAGATCCGATCTATTCTAAGTGTCATAATACTTACCCACTCCCAAACAAAAAAAGTATTGCATTGTCCCTAATGTAAAATAAAAAATAATAAAAAAGAAGAAGTAAGGATCAGAAACTCCCCAAGTTAGATGTAGATAGGTAGAAAGATCAGATTGGTCAGGCTAGTAGATGTCATAACAACCACCACTTTTCATTGTTGCTAGGCTTTAATTTTTTATTTTAAGAATTCAAAATAAATATTAGTGATAGCAAATAAGGTTTAAATATTTACAATAAATTCACACCAAGAAGAATTCTAATCTTCTAACATTTAAAAAGACTATCTAACAAAGCGTGCATCCCTATAAAAATCCTATATCTAGGAAAAGATAAGTCTTTCAAAATGTCTTGAAGAGTGAAATTTAGATGCAACCTTAAGAATGCATATCACATCAATTTCAACTCAATATAATGCTAGGATATTAACGATGAGCCTAAATAAAATGAACTCAATAAGTAAACATGCCCAAGTTACTAATGTAAGTCTTAAAATACTACTAAAATGTGTTAAAATTATTTAAAATACCTAAGTGCATGAGTTCCTAGATATAGCTCTAAATACTAACGCAATTCCTAAAACTAAGTGTAATGCTATAGTTAATCAAAATAAGTGAAAATGAATAAAAAAATGGGTTGCCTCCCATTAAGAGTTTAATTTAAAGTTTCAAACTCGACTTTCGCACAAGTCTTTCATGGAACTTTGAATATGACTTTGGAGGTCCTCCTTAAATTTCTCAATTTGACTTGTTCTGTATTGCAACTTTCCTCCAAATTTTAACCTTTCCCCGCTCCAAGTAGTATGACTTCTCTTCATTGCCCGTTTCGAACTCAACAATATATACGTCAATTTTCTCATAAGGTTTAATCACAAAATTAATTTTTGAGCAAACGATAAAGTCGAGGGGTTGCATGCTAATTTCCACTTCTTTGAATGGTTCTAATTCTTTTTGGCTCATTATGATTAACTTCACAATCTTTTCACACTCCTCTTCTTTAATTGAGATTTTCTCGAGTTCAACCTTTGTATCCAAAACTTTTGGCAAAAAAAATAATGACATCTTCATGGAAAGTGTTGCATTTTTTCTATGCAGGTACGATATCGTAACAAGTAATACAATGGACCTTTGAGTCCAAATTATCGTTCCCACGAGGACTATACTTTAGTCTTAATCTACTTTTCCTAACTCTTATTTGATGAAAGTAAACAAATAGCAGATGGTAACAGTTGTGAATATTATTTTCTTTTGTAAANTAATACAATGGACCTTTGAGTCCAAATTATCGTTCCCACGAGGACTATACTTTAGAACTTAATTAGATTTTTCTAACTCCTATTTGATTAAAGCAAACAAAGAATTATTGTTGTGAATTTTTGGTTTAAATACTTGAAATTAATTAAAATGCAAACAAAGATTGATTGATTATTAAAATAATGGGCTGAACAATTGCACCTATTAATCACATTTAAGTCTTAATTCAAGATTCAAGAGCCTAATGTAGTGTTCAATCGAATTCTTCTATTGTATTTAATTTACCCATCTCGAGTTCTCATTGAACCTATTTAATTAATTCAGTCTCATATCCCTATGTGAATCTACCTTAGTTAAACAAGATATTAGTTCTAAGAATTCATGTAGGATCGCAATATTTAGTATATATATCTCTACACATTATACTAATTTAGACCAAATATTAATATATGGTCTAAATCTCAAACTCGCATCTCGATTCGTAAGAAACTCACATAATCATCAAATTAGTGATCAATTAATACAATGCATTAAAATCATAGTAAAATCAACACATATATAAATAAATCACAGAAATCTTGGATAGAAAAATAAAGGATCACAAGTCGACTACGTTGTTTGCCCTAATATGAAAATTAGTTATCATACTGTAAAAATAAAAACATGTAAAAATANGTAAGAAACTCACATAATCATCAAATTAGTGATCAATTAATACAATGCATTAAAATCATAGTAAAATCAACACATATATAAATAAATCACAGAAATATTGAATAAGATTAAAGGATCACAAGTTGATTACATTGTTTGCCCTAATATAAAAATTAGTTACTCATAATGTAAAAATAAACACAAGAAATTGTCTTTGAATACATCACCGGATTCTTTCAATTAAAGATGTAGAAAATAATTTAATCTTGCACTAAGATCTTCTTCCTCTTCCAATCAATGCTTCAAACTTGCATTTCTTGATGATTCCTCATTTGAATTTTGCTTTTCGATCTTTCGTTATATATTTGTTTTCTCAATGTGTGGAACCCTCTAAAAGTTCCCCTTTCTTCTATTTATACTTCTTTCTACGCTTGTGTCTTATAGGCTTTAAAATAGGTCAAAATGTTGTAACCCTAAAACAGGCGGCGCAGTGCCTAAGCACTTGGAAGCAACACCTAGGTGCCGCGATGCTTTTGTGGATAGCACCTAGGCGCTAAGCGCTGCATCTTTGTTTCTGCTGGTTCTTCCTAGCGCCTAGGCACTTGGTTTCTAGCACTTGGGCGCTATCTTGCTGTAAAAGAAAGTCATTCCTAGCGCTTGGGCACTCTGAGCATGGCGCCTAGGTGCCAGTTTGCTGATTTTGTTTCTTGGCATTAGCTTATTTGTACACTTCAACACCCCTTTTACACCACATCACCATACTTTTAAAACAACACTAGCAAACACATCAAAAACATACTATAATCATAAGATTTGGCCAACAATTAAGTTAAATTTGAATAACGTGAGTAAAAAACAAACTCATCAAATATCCCCAAACTTAACAGTTTGTTAGTCCTCGAGCAAACACAAAGAAAAAAGAAGATCAATATAAGAGGAAGACACAAACATAAATTTAGTCAAATAGCTTGCAATTTGGCTCAGTATTGAGAACCTTATATCACTTTTCTAACCGGCTTCAAAATCATAATGCAAGAGCCCAAACCCACTTATCCAATGCAAAATGGGTATGTGAGTGTGTGTGTGACGAGTCAAATGTAACACTGTACATTCACTAGTTGATTCAATTCCCCACCCTCAATGTTCAATTATTTCCTTTCTTCTTTTGTGAGATTCACACACCCCCAAAACTTATTTTCTTTCACACTCTCTCAATGGTGTAATTCTAAAAATTGGTTTCACTTATGAATTCCTTGCACCATTCTAATTTGGTTTCGTTCAACCGGCAACGTCAACAATTTATTTATGTGATGATTCTCCTAATTTATGAGTGCTTCAACAATCTAGTTTATACTAAGAGATTCAAACCTACTAGTTATCTAG
>CAIGRR010115404.1:0-24587 GCA_903798365.1 Fraxinus sp. 1973-6204 | reverse complement strand
AACTACATCTTATCATATTAGTTTTAGTCTACCCCCATCCCCCCCCTCCCCCCCCCCCCCCTCACCCCCCAATATGACGAGTTCTGCCACCTATAATCGTCGTCTCTACGGCGCTGCAACCAGTTTATTTTTCGAACAACCCACCAACTACCTAACTGATTCCTGATTTCTTAATAGTAGTTTTTTTTAATGTATGTTTATGTTTGTGTGTCTGTGGTTTTGTTGAAGAATACTCACTTCTTTTTCTTGTAAGAAAGTTTGAATTTTGATTTTCTTTTCGGTTTAGAAAGTTAACTCTTGATTCTTCCTGTTATCTTGATTATTTTTGTATCTGTGCATCTATGGTGTTTTAAAATTCCCCAAAATTTTTGAGGTTTTCAGAAGATGGTCTATTTTTTTTATTTTTAACTTTGATTTAGGATTTATAGTATCTTTGGCGGTGGCAGGTTTTTTATTATTCATTTACTGCTTTTAATGTTCATTTCTAAAATATGGGGCTGGATTTTGATATTTTTTGAACATTGATTGGATCTTAACTGTCTCGGTTGTTTCTTGTTTATACATTTAAATGTGCACGAGTTTCCAAATGCAATTTTTTTTATAGTTTTTCTCTGTTGGGGTGCAGAGATTGACAGCATTGAAGAAGGCATATGCAGATATAATGTTGAACACCACAAAGGAGGCAGCAGCCAGGATTATGGCATCGGAGAGAAAGGCAGCTCGGTATCAGCATGAGCTGAAGGTTGCAAAAGAGGAAGGGCTGCGAATGCTACTGCGCCTTAAACAAATGATGGATTCTAAGGTGAATAAATGGATAAATTTCTGTCTCTTTGCCTTGTTTTTTGTTCTGAGGGTGGGTCATTAAGGAAAAGAAGAAAGAGTGGGATTGTACCCTAATTTGAGTTTGAATATTTAACTTTGATGATTTTACTGAATAAATGTGCTTGATTGGATTTTGCATTAGTTGAATGTCATCTCTTGTTTTTGGTTCCTTAGTGCGGGTTTTGTTTTTGGTATTACTTTCTTTCGTGTTCATTTGTTTGGTTTAATATGAAAAAGAATTCTGTTGTTGGCTTGGAATTTTGTTCTTTGTGAATTAGTCAACGTAAGCACTCTTAATAATCATACATTGGTATTTTTGTTTCTGTTCTCTTATGGGTTGATGGATTGCCCTCAGCCTATGATGACATGATAGCAATGCTGAGAAGTTTGTTATCTGTTTACTTTATTTGTTGTTTTGACTGATAATTCTTTAGTAGCGGCAACATGTCCAATTATAATATTTCTTCTTTAGTCTAATAAGATTTTGAAATGGTGTTATGTGCTTGGCGGGAAATATTTATTATCCTTTTGGCACTGATAGAACTGCCGTTACACTTTTGTTTCTGGCGATCATATTGAACTGTCAAATGGCATGCGCTGCTATGAATCTACATGGACCACGTATCTTTTTGGTATGTTGTTTTGACCGTTATTCACCTAGCGCCGCCTTTTGTGGAACTGTTTTTGGGATGTAACGGTAAACTAATCATATCAAACTACCAAGTGAAACCGCTACAAATTTACATGGACCACTTGTTTTCTTGGTCCATTGTTTTGTCCGTTATTCATCTGTACCTTTTGTGGAACTGTTTGGCGAAGTAACGGTTAACTAATCATTGCATTTATCCTTATCCATAATGTTTTAGGTAATTGTTTCTCGTCTATTTAGTATATTATAATGTAATATGCTTACAAATAGCTAGATGTAATATACGAATGGGACTGCTATTAATAATTCCTTAATAAGGTTAGTTTCAGCTTCTTCTTCTTCTTCTTTTTTTTTTTTTAAATTTAGCAGCAACAAAAGTTTTCATATGGAAGTTACTTTAAGACATAATTCTACTCTTTATCTGGTGCAAAAACCAGACGTTATAGTTTAGGAATATGTTATGTAAAAACATTTTTGTATTAGTTCTATACATATTATTAACTTCCTTTATCAGTAAGTTGCACCATGAACATCTTTGGTCTATTGTCATCATTTACATTTTTCTTGTGGCATAAAGGCGTGAATAATTAATTCTAATAAACTTAGGTTCTTGGATTGAAGAACTTCCATAAACCAAGTAGCAAATGTCAATTATTAAAGTAATTATGTCTCGTTAATATTGAATGTGAATATCTAGAGACGAAGAAGCAATTTTTTGAACTTCAAATTATGAACTTGGAACATGTTTGGCTAGGCTAAAAAAAGTTTACATACAAGTTAATAAATAATTTTTTTCGAAATAAGTAAATTACCTATTTTGATAGCAAGGTAAGAGTTATCTTTTAAATAAGTAACTTTTTTAACTTAGGATTAAGAAAAAGTAACATATCCAAAATTGTTTACAAACGAGCTTGCAAACTATGTGAGACACGTTTGCATAATTCATTCATTCTGCCTGATCCCAATTGCTCTTTAAGTAGGTTCCTTTTTTTGTTTTCATGGGGATTGCAAATTCCAAATATGGGCTTTAATTTTAATCCTGTACTATTTCCTTCTATTGATGAAGCTCTTGATAGTTAGATTATGTACCTGTTCTTCATGTCCTAAAATTAGTGAACTAAGCAGATATAACCTTTGAATTATTTTGTCACCCCTTGTAAGGAGACAGGTTTACTGCAAAGTTGAACTTTGTTTGGTCTCTCTATACACATACACATACACATACACATATTGACCTATCCTAATGCATCTTTTCAATTAATGTGTTGACGTATGACCAAACTATAGCTAAGGGAAGCAGAAGCAGCATCTTTGAATCAGCAGAAGAAGATTGAAGAAGTTGAAGCTCAGCTCCAGGAAGCAGAGGATATTGTCAAAGATCTCAGAGAAGAGTTGAGAGAAGTGCAGGCTGAACTGGAGCGGGTGAAAAACAAAAACATGCTGCTAGTAGATAAACCAGATTATGCTCGTCCAAGAGAAATACCAGACCAAAATAGAATTTATTCTGGTCAATCCGTTGCATTTGTTGAACCAAATTTACATAACGAGTCCTCTGGAGCTTCTGATGTTAGAATTTTACATCCTTACCAGAGACACGAGGTTCAGAAGTGCTACAACAAGACAGTTAGTGTGAACAATTCATGTATTGGAAGTCCAGATTTACCTTCTATAATACTGAGAAGTAAAGAGTCTGGATTGTACCGAAAGGGTTGCACATACAGAATTCGTGCATGTGAAAGAAATTTGTGGGATAGAGAATCATATCGTTCCGGGAAACATGATAAAGTGAAGAATACAAGTGTCAAAGGGCGTGAAGAGGGTAAAGATACCTTTAAAGAACCAGCTCGTGGGACTAAAGTTTTAAGTGATCGTGAAACAAATCTATTAGCAGGGGTCAAGCTTACCAGAACTGAGTCTTTTGTTTGGAAAAGGAAAAGAGCTATCAGGCGAAGGAAATATATAACACTCCCATTTGGGGAACAATCTGATATGCAGCTGAAACCTATTCAGGTACTTGATGCTAATTCAGGTGAGAATCTTTCCAAGATGGCTCCAAGATGGTTCCAGCATAAACCTCAACCAGGAATTCAGCCAGGGTGCGCAGAATCTTCTGAGAAGGAAGCAGTTCTTATGGAATGCTGTGATACTCAAGAGGGAATGTGCCAGGATGAAGCGTTGATTGAGAATTTGCTGCTTTTGAGACAGGAAACTGAACCTGCAGAGAGTTCAGGGACCCCATATCATAAACTGGATGCTGAAAATTTGCTAGTGAATGATTTAGAATCGAAATCTTCTGATATTACTAGTGGGTATCCTGATCAATCTAGAAGGGAAAGAGTTATTAAGTACACATTTCAGAGGAAGCGGAAGAGACAGAATTCAACTGGAGCTGATGTGAATGTGTCTATTGAAACTGATAATTTGGAAAGACAATCAGGGAATAAACAAAATGGTGATCAGGACCTAGATCTGCAGAAGCCAAGCTTGGAAACCGAATCATTTGAAGACAATCTGCCATTAGCACAAGTTGCTCGTCAGGTTGGAAGTTCTTGTCCTCGTGTGTGCGGGTTTGTGCGTGCATATGCCTGTGTATATATACAATCACTATTGCTTGGATAAAATTGCTGCATGTTGGCATGCATGAATTCCTTGTTCCACTCTTTTTTTGATTCTTGGTCGTTGAGACTGCTAGCCTAGCTGCTCTGTTCTGTATGTCTGTTAAAAATTCAAAAATTTACTTCATTGAATGCCAACACGCGCAGACACACTCGGACATGTGTTGGACTGATCTAGCGTGCCCTTGTCTTTTAAGAACCAGGTGTGTTGCCGACAGGGCACCAACCCTGCACCGGCAAGGCAAATCCAAATAATCGAAACTAACCTGAAATGAAATAGTGATTCCTAAAGCATTAGCCGATGGCACAATCGTGATGGGTCCTGGTCCATGACTATGGAAGAAGAGAAGGGGCTGGGTTGGATGAGGAGACGGCACTGGCTGCCGGACAAGAATGAAACCTAAAAACTTAAGCTGAAATAAGTAAAGAGGTGGCCTCTGGCTAGGAAAGAAGAAAAATGTGTAAAAGAGGACTGATAAATGCATGGTTGGGAGGGGAAATATGTGGGTGGGACTGGGAAATGAAATGTGAGGATAAATGTGGAAGCGAGCTATGATTTTTTTATGTTGTTTTAAAATCCTTTTATTCTTTACTTGTATAATTTGTAGTTTGTGTTTTTGTGATGATGATTTTTTTATTTTTTTTTTTGGTCATTTTTATTTTCGTTCAACCCAAAAATGAGTATAACTAGTTTAAATAAAAAGTTAATAACAAAAAATATATTAATTTTGTATTAAACTAGTCAACAATTCGTCGATGTGTACATGTCCTACTTTTTGAAGAACCACACATCTGCATGTCATGTCGCGTTGTGCCTATGTTGTGTTTCAGTGCATGTACCTGCCTCTTAGCTTATTTGTAGGTTGCCATTTCCACACCAAATTTTGTTAATGATTATGTATTTCAATTCACATTGTGGCATACAATAGTAAGATTTTGGATATATTTTCCTGTGTAACGCAATACTACCTAGGAATGGAAAAATAGAAAACGTATACCAAGTTTGACTTGAAATTGCAATTTTAGTGCTATACTGTTTCAAACTCCATAAGCTAAGTTGCAGAATGAACAGAACAACCTAGTTGTTTCCATAACAGTTGCTATTGGGTCTTGCAAATATTTTTATTGGTTAAACTTAGATTTATTTGGATAAAAGGGTTGCTTTTTTACTTTTTGACCATTACTAAAATATAGATTGTGAAAGTGAAATTTACTAGAATAGAGATGCTGAAAGCCATTAAAGTCTTTGCCCACAATGAAAATAGGAAAATCTTTCTGTCCCACAAACCCCACAAGTGTTAGAAATCAGGTCCCCCCCAAACTTAGCATTTCTAGGCATCCAAAAAATGGCAATTTAATGCCTGTAAAAGCCAAATGCAACAAAACCTTGTCATCTATCGTAATGCAAAACCCCAGTTTGGTAAGAGGCATATCAGCTAAATATTTGTTGCATACAAAATTTTACTAAAATTGCAAATGGCCTCATCCCAAATCTCTTGAGCAGAAGTTTTTTTTCCCTTTCTATAGGAGGAAGTGTGTAAAAGGAAGATATGATAACTCTTTCCACCATATTTTCCATCCCTTTTGGAATAAAAGCTAATTTCCCTCTCTTTGTTTTGTGTATGATGAATGGGAAATAGAATAGAAAATCCTTTTCTGGCACTTTCATAAAGAAATGTCATTATGAGTTGCAACGTTTATACAGTATGAGTGTGGAATATATTTTGCCATTACATTCCTTGTCCCTCAACTCTAACCAAAATATGGAAAACCTGTTTCCTCCATCAAGATTACTTCAACCTTATTTCCCATCCAAATTTTCTCTCATACCAAAATCACCCAAATAACAATGCAAAATTGGAAAACGTTATACTATAGCTCTCACGAGTCGCATCTTTGTCATCTAAGAGAAGAAGGATGAAACGAGTTGAGTAAATCGAATAATGGAGGTGCTAAGTGCAAGCAGAACTAAGCATTTTAGGGACATCTCCTCATGCTTTTAGGAATGTAGATATTCACATTTTGAATCTGAAAATTTAGGAAAATAATATCTGGAAAATCTTTAATATGGTCCACGTACTAAAACAGAATGATAGATTGCTCTTAAGAAGATGTAGTGAATTATGAGTAATGTGGACTCAGGGAAAAAGAGGACCGCAAGTAACATGTCTTGAGCTAATTGATAAATTGTTGATAAATTTAGTTTCTTGGAGGGTTTGTCCTGCTTGGTGGAGGATTTAGTTTCCTACATGAAACTTCAGTAGCAATGCTTTGTCAAGCCAGTTAGTAATGGGCTCTCTGTCCATCTTTCAATATTAATCTTTCAAATATATTTATAAGCATTTTTCTTTCTTTCTTTCTTTATATATTTATTTTGTGGGCTTGTCAACAAGATAGGAGTATGTGCAATAGTTTGGGTTCTCTAAGAAAGAAACAGAGGTTGGATGCAATTGAAGCAAATCCATGGTGAAGATTCCAGTTGTTTTCATTTTGCATCATTCCTTTTTAAGTAGTGAATCATTGATGCTTTTGCGAATGGCATTTGGTTGATAATATGGTGAATTGGCATTTGAGTGAATTATTTGCGTTATGTGGTGTCTCGATAAACATACTTTTGTGCTTTTTGTCTCATGTTCTTTATTTTCCGTGTTTTTATATGACAGCTTTTATCTTTGTCTAAGAAGAAGTGGTGGCTGTAAATGCTGTATTTCATTCTTTCATGAAGAAATCTGAAATAGAGGGAAGGCGAATAATAAATTTTTCAGGGATCTGGGCGTGAAGATGCAGACCATCCATGAAGCAGACAGCTGCTATTTAAGAGAGAGTGGTAGTTCTAATATTTAAATGCCCATAAAGTATTACCATTACCTGTAGTTTCCAGTGTCTTAATTCATAGTACCCTAAAACGTTGTCAACTTTAGATGTCTTTTACTGGAGAGTTTCAATTCTCTGTTGAAGAGATATTTTCCATTTTACAAAATGGAATGTAAATTATTGCTAGTCTTTCCATTTCTGGCGAATCATCTCTAAAAATTTTGTGAAACTTCAATTATATTTTCATATATATCAAATAACTTGAATAAAGGTGCAGTTGGTAGGCAATGCAGGTTGGTTGTTTTAGTCGAACGATGATATATGTCATAATCCTCGAGCTAATAACATTAGTAACAAGTGTGGTCCAACCGGCCGCTCACCAGGTAACATGACATATGCACAAATATGAAACATAGATACCAACAAAATAAAATTCTACGATTTTCGTCCTTGATAACAATGACACTATAAGTTAGATGATTTGCTAAATGCCGAACCAAAATGTTCCAAATTACAGTAACAAAAGTTATTCTAAAATGCAAATTACATGTCACGTCCCTAATTATTTCAATCCTCGCTTCATTGAACGCCGGGATAGCCAAAACCAGGGCAGCCTTGATCATCAATCAGGAAGAGCATAGTTATTTTGGTAACTTACAAAATATGTATTCAAGAACAGCATCATGATTAGGTTTCCTTCCCATTCTTTTGCTTTGAATTTGATACCAATGCCCTGATGCTGACCCGTGGTTTTGTATTAACTAGGGCGCCAGGAAGAACAGATACAGATACCACTACAGACTTGCCAATGCCAGGGATCCCAGAAATTGGCAATACCTCAAGAAGCACTGCAAACTGCAAAGGAATTATGAATTCAGAACAACAGAAAATACAAAAGGGACTATTGATTTGCAAAACTTATCTCCACCTCGGGGCATTTCAGTTCCACGATTGAATCTGGAACAGCATCTTTAACTGCTGCGGCCAGTGCCACAATGGTGAAGCATTTTTGGCGGTCTAACATAGATAATGCATCCGAATTGGAAGAATCTGTTCTTGCAGTTTTTATCATCTGTCTCCTCAATCCCTCCTGTTATACCCAACTGCAAACTACAATGTCATTAGTTCTATATGGGTCTATCCATGATAATAAGTCAAAATTACCACTCAAAGTTGGGGCAGCACAAGGAAGCTAAATATATGAAGAAGAATGAATGGTAACGAGTCTTTTCTTAATCAACTAGATGTTTTACTAGATACATATTTTGCCTGAACTTACAGTGATAACTTTTAAATCTTGAGTAGAGTGATGAAAGAAATGAGACGCCGCTAGAAATAAAATATTTGCAAAACGTCCTAAAATTAGTTTATGAATATTATGAACTTCATAATCTTGACGCAAAGATTTTCATTTACAATTATATACGAGTTCTTATGAAGGCGAATCACCCATTCCTTCTTTTCTTCATGCACGTACCAGCCTCCTCATTCAAACACATCATACGCAAGCAATCTTAACGAAGCATGAGAAATAAAGCATACCTTCAAAGGTTGTGCAAGTTCATTCTTTTCATTTGCCACAAACTGATTAATAAGCTTCGACACAGTACTACGAATTTCATTCTCATCTAAACTACAAGTAGCTTGGATTAGGAAGATACGATGACACCAACTGCATCACATAATAATGCCTAGTTAAGATATAAATTAGAGAAGCAGATATAGTACAAATTTCAAGGAAGACTATTCATTATAGACAAATGAGATCTTGATATTACAAGATATACAAATCATGTAAATAAACAAAAGTACATGTGCATGTATACATGGCTGGTCTCAAGGCAGGATCAATTTCTTCAAACCCCAGGTTTTGTTTATGGGAGACTAAGTGGCATCACAAAGAAGTTCAGGGTATATGAAACTCTAATGCCTTATGCCTCCAGATTTTTTAGAACTTTATTTTTTTGGAAATTGTTTTATCGTTTTGGAGTATATTTTATAATATCGATTCAAATTATTGGGGTATCGATTTGAAGTATATTGTTGAAAATTGTTTAGTGGTGGTGGTGGCAATGGTGAGGGAGATAGAAAGAAGAAAACGATTTTTTTTTATTTTGAATTTTTTAATAATTTATTTGAGATTCATTTGCAATTTTAAAAAGGTTTTGGAGTATGGTTGCAATTAATTCTTTATTTTTTTATTTTATTTAAGTGTGAGGATATATTCGTCATTTCATATATATTTTATTGAGAAATTGGATAAATGTTGATGAAAATGACATTTCTACAATGAACGTGGAAATAAGAGTGAAAGTGTGAAAATTTGAAATGTAGAAGCGTTTTGTACTCTACAAGTCAAATATAGGGACATTTTGTGCAAATAAGTTGAAAATAAATATTGATTAGTACTCAACATAAATAACCTAGAACTTAAAGGACAAATTTGTCTGATGGGTGAAGTTAAAATCTCTCCTTCTGTGTTGCAAAATGTGGAAAAAAAATTTAAAAATGGTTCGTGAAACGGAGGAGTGTCTGTTATCTACATTCTCATATAACTGCCATCAAGTTAGGTTTTTCTAGGTTAACGCATCGATGATTTCTAATTCGATCCCTAATGCTGTTAGGAATTCGAGGAGGTGATATAGCGCGATATAAAGTATAGATCGTACAAACTAATAAACAAGAATAATATATAAAAAGAAAGCAAATAAGAAAGTAGCAGATGAACCAAATATTTTATTAATGAAAACCAATGGAGAGAAAATACAACTTTCAGCAACTTCTGCATTCTACTAAATTGAATGAAGATTCTACTATTTATATGGCCTAGAAATATAATAAAGATGGAAACAAGATAAAAAAAATCACGTAGAATAAAGAAAATAATATGTTCCCAATATTTTTCCAATAAAACACGTGAAATAAAGGAATATTTTCTCAAAATATTCCACCTAATTTGGGTCACAAAATCCAACAATCTTCACCTTGACATAAATTCCTGTGCAATGAACGAAGTTTCAAAATTTCTCCACCTGAAAAAATAAGTCCGACTGCAACGAACAAATTGAACTCTTCATCCCAAACCAAACTTCTCCAACACATGAAAAATATTCTTCCTCTTCCACCATATCCAACACGGATAAATGAACCCAACCGTCGGGTTCCCAAAATTCACAAAGAATTCAAAATTTACTAAACAAGGTCAAAGAACACTCTGTAGCAAAATTAGCACTAAACTCCCTGCCGAACCTTCAAAACTCCACCTGCTCCAGAGACCACACGCCTTTGCTCTCTTGCACCGAGGAGGAAAGAAGTGCCTTTCAAACAAAATCAATACAAAGATGTCTTCTTCTTTTTTTGACGTGTACCCCCTCAAATCCAGGGTACTCAACGAGAAAAGCTCTTCTTCAAGTCTGGAACATGTCAAACCTGGCCACGTTCTCTGATTGTTCCACCACCACTTCAATCTGACTCTCCCAATATCGACTACCCGACAAGATTCGTTGTTTTCCATAACGACGACACCTTGTGTCACCATTTCTTATAATTTAGTCTAATCCCAATTAGTACTAATATAAAACGCACAAGCTATATCCAAAATTCACTCCTCATCGGGCTTGGATTCCACTTCAGAAATCGTCAGAACATCTACTCTACCCAAATAGCTACGTTGGTCTCGTTCGAAATATTTGATTGCCTCCCAAGATCTGCAGCTGAATTATTCTTATCCTGCAACTTCTCGCAATCCCTCTTGATGTGTCTTTTCTTCTTGTAGTAAAAGTAGACTCGATTGCTGAAATCCACCCTCGACTTGCCCCTTTGCCGATCACCATGAACCACAAGAGCTTCTTCGTCTCTGGAACTAGCTCTAGCCAGATGTCTCATCTTCTCCTTTGAGAACAATGCATCATACACGTCTTCAATGGTGAGTGTGTCATGACTGTACAGAATCGAATCCCTAAATAACGAAAACGAACCAGGCAGCGAGCACAACAGGATTAAGGTCAAGTCCTCTTCATCATATTTTACCTCTAATGTCTCCAGATCAACGACGATCTCTTAAACACGGTCAGATGATCTTCCAGTGATCGGCCTTCTACCATGCAATAAGAATAAAGCATTTGTTTCAGATGCAATTTGCTTGTCACACTTTTGGTCATGCACAATTGTTGCAGTTTCAACCACAATGCAGTTGTTGTCTTCTCCTTCAAGACGTCCTGAAAAATATTGTTAGATAGATGAAGATGAATTTGCGAAAGTGCCTTGTGATCCTTCCGTTGTTCTCCTGTATTGTCCAAGTTGTGGGCATCCTATGAAATCTCAACAAAGCATCATCAAAATCCATCTGCGTCAATACATCTCTCATCTTCACTTGCCACAACCAAAATCTTGTACTGCGATCCAACAGTGGAATATCATACTTCATGGTAGCCATTGATAACAAAAAACCTCAAACAATCAAATTCTTGTTCTGCGGAACTGCTGAACATTGTCTCTAATACCACTTGTTAGGAATTCGAAGAGGTAATATAGTGTGAGGTGAAGTATAGATCGCATAAACTAATAAACAAGAATAAGATTTAAAAAGAAAGCAAACAAAAAATTGGCAGAGGAACCGAATATTTTATTAATGACAACCGATAGATAGAAAATACAACTTTCAGCAACTTCTACAATCATAAAGATGGAAACAAGATAAAAAAAAAAATTACTTGGAATAAAGAAAATAATATTTTACCAATAAAACACGTGAAATAAAATGAAATACTATTTTTCCAATAAAACACGTAAAGAAAATATTTTCTCAAAAAATTCCACCAAATTTGGGTTACAAAATCCAACACATCTGTCTTCCTATACTACCAAGTTTTATGCCAAAAAAAAAAGGGATAATTATTTTGTTTTTTAACAAATCAATGCATGCAATTTATCTGCATGTGTTTGGACATTTTGCTTCCAATTATTCACCGTGTGAATTTGAATATTTTTATTTATAAAATGAAAAACTGGAATGTATTAGTGCGAATTTCGGCTTTATTTTTATTAAAAATTAAAGGCTTTATTTGCCATTTCATGTTATTTGTACCTTTTCCGAGAATTATTGATTATGGGAATTTTGAATTTTATTTTAAAAGAAACTTGGAATATATTCAAGAAATTTTGGTTATTTTCTGATTCAATTTGACTGGATGAATATAACTCATTTTTAAATTTCAATTTTTTTTTATTTTGACAACAATTTGTTGAATTCCTTTTTGTTTATGTATCAGTTATTTTTGATGATTCTTTTTTCAAAAAACTTCAGGTTAATCGGGCTGCAAAATTGAAGCAGTGCAAACTTGATACTCGTCGCGACCAGTGGCTATCTCAAGGTTTCTTACAGATCTCTTTTTAAAAGTACATGCATTTGCGTATACGGTACATGTTTATTTATGCACGTGCTTGAGGTTTTCATATTTTACTGTATTTTGTGATTTTATTATTTTTTTTCTAGATGCGTGCATGTATGGAATGTTTAGGAAATTTTAAATTATTTGGAAACTTTTGGCGATGGGGGTTTTAAATTTATAGTGAAGAATAACGGAGGCTGTAAAAAGGAAGTGAGTGGTGGAGGAGGAACATGTGGTGCGACGCTAGTGCATTTGGACAACCAAAGGGGCTGCCAACCAACTGAGAAGCTAGACATAAAGCCGACAAGTGCGAAGGAGAAGTATGGAGATGGATATCATGGATTGTCAATGCATCATTTCAGTAATTTGGACATCCCCTGCAAACAGCCTCACCAGCTACACCAGTGGTGTGTATAGAAATTGAATACACTAAATTTGGTCATTGGAATTTAGTGTTTCTTGGTGAATTTCATCTGTGTAATTTATGGTGGTGATGAAAAATGAGCTAATAATTTCTGGAGATTTATTTCTATCAAATCTGCCATTGCTCGTCTCTTTTACCTTTTCTGTTGCACATTTTTTGGACTTGACAGTAACCCATGTTATGAGTTTTGACATTTTAAGCTAAGACTTGATACTTCTGCATCTTATTGGTATGGACTTGGGACCGAAATCTTTACTAGGCAAAATGTGAAAAGTTGAAGATACTGAAATCTCATGGAGTATTATCCAAAAATGCCGATTCTTGATCCTGAGTTCTGTTTCTACGAGGGAAGGCGATAGTTGTCATATTTTATGTAGCTTTAAGTAACTTATCAGAATAAGGATAAAAAGATTAATTTGTGTGCTCAGTTACTTTGATTAAACTTTGTCTTTCCTGGGTTTCAATTATTCTATATTTAGAATTTCTTTTTTCACATCTTTAGTGCTGCCTGATTTGCTCTCACTATAGTTACTTGTCTGTGGATATTGGCTGGCTTGGAATGCTAGATGTTGTCTTCCAGTGGATATGTGAAAACATCATTCAGTAAACACTATAATGCTTATGAAGTGAACTATACTTGGTAACTCGTAAACTTATGCGTAGGAATTCCAGAAGCAGAAAGATCGTGAAAGAAACCTCATCTATGCATAAGATGCCAAGAAAACTAATTGAAGACTAGAACAAGAGGCTAGCTGAGGGTATGTGTTTTAAGATCTTCACAGTATTCAGCTTTCCACGTATTGATTATTTATTATTATTGTATCGATACTGAATTTAAGTTTCACTTTTGTACCAAGGAAATACTTAATAAAAAAAATCATTCTCCTTCTCCCCCCACACTTTGTCAACATCCAATCAAAAAATGCTTAAAGAATACTTTGAGAATGTTTGTGTTTTAAGTTATGGATAGGTCATATCATACTTGTAAGTATTTTTTAAACTTAAAATGTAGCGAGTTGCTGTCTAATTTGTTGAAAACATTTACAACTTTTTGTTGCTAAGTTGACTGCAGCAGATGTCACCTGGATACAAATTGCTTTCTGTAAACAGTAAATATAGCTCATTGTTTGAGATTTCGTTGAATTAACTGTAGTCCGATTACCATAATGCTCCTTGATACAGGTCCATCTGGAGCGTTGTTTAGTTATTCAGAACCTAGCTAACTGCCACATCATTCGAAATCTGTCAATAGCTGTGGAGTAATTACTGTTATATATATCTTGTTTCTAATTAACTTCTAGACTTTGGCGTTCATCTTTTTGGTTCTGGCAGGCCTTCTTTTCAAAGTGCATGCCTATCCTTTGTTGAGCATCTTTTTCTTTTACAGTAGACTGGTTTTGTATTTTGCTTCCATCACATAATAGACTGTCCAAATTCATTTTACGAGGTTTTATGATATATGATAATCACGTAATTAGAATGATAAACATTTAACAAGTCGTTTGTACATTTCCTCGAGCCTTCTTTTAGGTCTCGCACACCCTTGTTGATTTCATATGAATGAGAAACATTTAACATGCAAGTACATGTAAACTTTTGAATAGCAATCTGTTCTGTGAATGTTGTTTCAGTGGATAGAGCCGAGATTTCCCATTTTTAGACGAGTGGTAGTAACTGTTACCTGGTGTCTTAACAACGTTATAGAGTTATAGTTTTTCTTTAATGTTTACGAGTTAAAATGTCCGTCTAAATGGGTCATTGACAGAGCCACGTGAAGACAAGATTGTATCTCTATGGTTTTGCAGCAAGTATTACAGGTGGCTACTGGTTAATTACCCCAATAGTCACTGAACTTTGGCCAAAGTTTCCACTAGGTCACTGAACTTTAAAAACTACGTGGTTAGTCACTGAACTTTCGAAACTTCAATCTCATCCATCACTGAACTTTAAAAATCACCACATTCGTCACTGAACTTTGCAAAAAGTTTCCCAAATGGCCACCGATAACTTTCGAAAAATCACCTCATTGGTCACTGAACTTTACAAATCACCTCATTGGTCACTAAACTTTACAAAACGTTTCCCAGATGGTCACTGAACCCAGTGACAATCTGGAAGACTTTTTGCAAAGTTTAGTGACTCCGTAGAAATCTTTTGTAAAGTTCAGTGACCAATGGGGTGATTTTTAAAGTTCAGTGACCAATGGATTGATTTTTCGAATGTTCAGTGACTAACCACGTAGTTTTTAAAGTTTAGTGACTTGGTGGAAACTTTCGGTAAAGTTCAGTGACTATTGAGGTAATTAACCCATACTATAAGTACAAGATTGTATCTCTACGGTTTTGCAACAAGTATTACAGGTGCTACTAAGTTCGTAGATCTTTCTAGTCATGTTTAGTACATTGAATTGAATTATGACAACAGCAACAGGTTACACGTTTTTTCTTTAATCTTGTCCGTTTCAGTAGACCAACAAGTCAAAATTTTCCCTCTTTTACTTGGTCAATGAGATGACACAAACTCGCTTGGCATAGAATTGAAAGAAAGACACATTTATTCCTGGAATCATCAAAATACATTGGTGATGTTCATCTACACTGAGAATTCTCACATAAAAGCTGATATTATGAATCAGCAAATACAAAGACTAATTAATTGCCTAAGTAGCTAGCAATACAAGAACCTGATTTATGCTGAACAGGAAGTGCTCTCCACCACTTAGTAAAAGTGGATTCATCCAAGAGTACATCTTTGCCCAGAAATTCATCTCGAATCCATGCATATGCACGGCCTTCTAACCCCAAAACTTTATCCTTTACTTCTGAATATGGTTTAGTTCTCAACTCCTCGACCTCAGCCCAGAAAGTAGATTCAGAGCTTGATCCAACAGACATCCTTTCCGCGTGCTCCCTCCATCTTTGCATAATTCTGTAACGAGTAGGTCGAGCCTTAATCATGTAAGGTCCCGTATCCTCATTCTTCAAGTGTCTATAATAGTTAGCTATGTCCAAAGGCTCTACCAGTCTACGATACTTGGTTCCAAGTTCTATCCACTCTTTCCGGCCCTCGAATCCATCTGGCAGTTCGCACCTTTGGATCATTTCCTTAATCTCATCCCATATCCCTGCTAGCTCCAACCTTTTGACGTTAGCATTGAAGTCGTTTGTATCTCTCTGGTTTTTGAAGGCATCATAGTAACCAGTCTTGCGAATCTCACAGTTTGTCTGATATTCCTGTATCCTCCTTAGTCCATCCCGAATGGTGTCTTTATTAGAATCAACCTTTTTCTGATTTTCCAGCTTTTGCTTCTCCAACTCGCCAGCAGCTCGCATACACAGTCGTGCTCTTGTGCTCTGGCAATCCAACACAAAGGTTCTTAAACATTCATAATGAATCATTAAAATGCTCTAGTAAATCATGGAGCAATAGATTTCTTACCAAGCCTAGATCATTCAGGGCTGAGTTCACTGTGGCTGCTGCATCATTTGTGCCGGCATCTGAAGACAAGGGTACGTCAATAAGATTTTCTATATAGACCACATTTTGCATGTTTAGGCTTTCTTGCAATTCACTTTCATAGATCAAATGATCTTTAAAGATTCCACAGAGAAATTCCGAATTTTCTTCTCCAGGACTCAACTGAAGACAGTAGAATAACAACTGAAGAACAGCATCCGGGTTATCAAGAACAACCAACTTTCCATTTCCGCTGCAGAAAATATAGGTCCCAAAAGGTCTATATGGGCTGAGTTCAATGAAGCTAGATACAGTTTCTAGTAACAAATTTGTGCATCCCATGAGCTTACATGCGGCGTGGCTTGCAACAGAAGAAGCATTTCTCATGACAGACAAGAAGAAAGCTGATGCAGCATCAATTTTGGCGATAAACGCATGCTGAAAATACTGGGACTTTGAAGTTGTAAGCTCATGCATTAGCTTCAATCCTTGTTCAGTCAAGGAGACAGGGGCTAGCATTATTCGAGGGACAATGTCGTGCCTTGTCACAAAATTAATGAAATAGCGCGTCCAGTTTTCTCTTCTGAGAGCATGAGAAAAAATCCGATTGCCAACGAGGGGGGATCCAAAAGTCACACAGTAAGGAGGAATCTGATAAGCATCCAGTCTAACATATTTCTCTAAGAACCAAATGGCTGCAAGAATTGCTACAGGACCACCTGAGGAATGCCCTGTAAATACTATTTGCTTTCGGTCTGATACTGCTTTCTCCACCTGAAATCCAGTTCAAGTTTAGTCCATCTTCGACCTCCAAGATAATCACTTATTTAGATGCTTTTTTATACAGGAATGTAGATGAAAGATTAAAATGATCCATAGATCTGTGTGTTTCCATAGCTCGTGAAATCATATTTTTTGCCTTTTATTTCTTGAAGAATTCGAATTGTTACCTATAAAATTAGGGAATGCCAAGTGAAGTTGCTCAAACCGATATTTGTACTGCATTGAAATGTACACTCATTTTTTGGTATGCATTCAGTATCAAGAGGGTTTTAAAATGTACACATGAATTTCCTTAAAAATCATATTCTGTAGTGATCTATCTATAATATACGCGTTTAAACTCAGCCCGAGCATTAAACTCCAAACGGTCAAGATCAAGGGGTTCGATCAATTATATTCATACAAGATTGCATAATTTATGTCAAGACTATGTAGATCCTTAACAAGAAAGCCAATCAACAAATCCGGTGGGCCCATTTTCACTTCATCTGGTTCTTGGTTGACCAGAGATTTCGTCCTGGTTTCTAACCAGCAATATTTGACATATAAAATAGACAGGATAAAGCCCTTTTATCCAAAAGAGAAAAAGCATGAACATTTGGCAAAGAAGCTGATTTAGATGAAAAGATACCTCAATTGCAAGTGATGATTTGCTCAAAAGTTGTTCAAATCTTGTGCTAAATGCTTCATTTACTAGGGCTACTTCATCCTTCCCAAGACTTCTTAGAGATGGAAACTTGGAAAGATCAACCTTAGTTTCTCCAAAAGGCTTTCGACAATACCAATGATCAACTAACCAGGATCCAGGAAAGGCAAAAACAGCATCTGTAGAACCCCTATTTTTATCTTGAATATAAGGCTTCCCAGGGGACTTTTCATGGGCTTTAATGGCTAATCTACAAGATTTGAGTATAAGCTCTTCTCTCAAACCTGTTATCTCCCCAATCCTCTCTCCCGACATATTGGTTACTGTTTGACAGAAGAAAGATTTTCTTGTATCTGGGAAAGAGACGGCCCAAATGGATGTAGGATCCCTACTTCCTCTTCTTTGAAGTATAAAACACGGTGGTCACTCGATTTCTAACAATATTCCAGATTGGTTACTAAATTCTTTTTATTTTAAAGTCGTTAAATATAAACATTTGTTACAATTGGATCGTTTCGCGATTTTGTCGATGTGTGTATGTTTACATCGCAATCTATTCAGCAAATAGCTAGACTACCACCTTGTTTTCTTTTAGTCAAATTAATAAATATGGTTGGAATGATTAAATTGAAACAAAATTTAAGTTTAATGACTAATTTGAAATAAAATGAAATTTGAATGACCGATAAGAAATTTGGTTAAAAGTATAGTGACCACAAGTGAATTTGACTTTTCCAGTGGGAGACTTTTAGTTGACTTAGAATGAAAACTGGAAATCATCGGAGGGCGGCGAAGTTCGAAATGGGCCAACATTTTAATGCATTCGACCCGCAAGAATACTGGGCCTATACATCAACTGTTCGATCAATTGGCCCAATGAATTTGAGCCCCAATTTTTTTTTATAAAAATACATTTTGAAATAATATTTTGATAGAGAACGTATAGTCAAAAGATAATACAAAAATTTGAATTAAAACGTAATACTATTTTATTACAAAATTAGTTGAAAATGACAGAAGAAAAAAATGTATTTTAAAAATAATGGAACCAAACACGGCGCAAAATATCATTTACATTTCAGAAAATTAACATCAATAGCAGTAAATGGGGACATGCATCAGTTTATAACGTTTTCTTGTATGAACTATGAAGTACTATTTTTGGCAGGTCTGGTACCACCAAGGTTAACCTTTATAGTACACAACTTTCTTACAAGTCCTTTTTACAGTTCTCCACATAAGTAAGCCAGTAAGGTCTGTTTGAACGGAATTAAAATCTAATTTTAATTTAAGTCAAAGTCAAACAATACACATTTCAAAAACTTCTATCATAATTCACTAAAAATCTAATTTTAATCCACTCCAAACACCCTCTAAGCCCTTATTTGACGAATTTGAATAGTAATTTTTTTTTTAAAAATGAGTACAAAAATTAATGAATTTTATTTTAAAAAGCGATATAGGGCTAAATCGAGTGTTAAAACAAAAAACTGGTATATCAACTCTCGTCAAGAATCAAACTTGTTATATTTTTCTTCTTTTCGACTCTATGAGAGAGGGCAATATGTCCACAGAAAAACCTACATATTACACTACCACTACCAATCAATTCATCGCTTTTCTCAAACTCCGCAAAAATTTAGGAGATTTACTCAAATGAAACATAAACAGAAGAACTCAATCATGTATATACCAAAAATATAACTATGAACATCGTTTCCAATCAACAATTTTTCACCCTGATTGTCCTCATGCAAGTCACAGAAACAGCAGCAGGAATCATCACCGCTAATTCATCAGGCATGGCTAGGAAACAGAAAATACAAGTGGTGGTTAAAACTACGGCAAGTTAGACCGTATTCTACAATCTTGGACGCTTCAGACAAGACTGTTGTGATGTTGCTGATGCAGATTTTAATGGAATGAGATCACGAGCAAGAGATGATGTAGGAGATAAATCTTGCAGTTTTCTCTTCCGGGATACTTTCGTTTCATCGTTTTCGTCCCCGCGTAATATGACATCTCTCAAACGCATCACATCTGAGAGCTTTACCGGCTTTACAAGGAACTCTTCAGCCCCTTCCTCCAAACACCTAAGAATTGGTCAGAAAGAAGATAGATCTAATCAGAGAATTGCAGTGCATATTCGCTTTCTTCTCTCATAATTTCGGGAGGTAAAGTTTAAGCGTTTCATTTAACAAAGAACTGAACACAGTTGAAAGAATAGAATCACGCCAAATTCAAAAGAACAAGACTCAGTTTTCTTGTTTGTTTAATGTCATATGTGATTCACATAATCTACGGTCTCGATACTGGAACAACCTCGTCTCACACTTGATTACTTTGTCTCTTAATTCCCCCAACAGAGGTTATCTTATAAGTTTATGAAACGATTCTGTCATCCAGAATTCTATAACAAAACGAACAAATTACAAAACTAAGTCTAAAGGTAAGATCTGATATGCTGATCTAACAGATGAAATACTTCTTCACAGGTAATAAACTAATCAAACACTGACATCAGATTGAGAATATACCTATCGATACGAGCCAAAACATTCTCAGAAGACATAATCACCACTGGTATTTCCCGCAAATTCGATGAGCTCTGGTTGAAAAAGGGCAAACAAGTAAAACGTTAACCTTCATTTCTTAACAGCGTCAATCAAGAATAGAGAAATATCATGATAACAATGATAAAGTATCAGGGAAAAATATAAAACCCTCCTTCATTTTGAAATAAAAATACCAAAATCACTAACCTTAATCTTTTTGAGAAGTTCATATCCTGTCATCCCTGGCATTGAATAGTCTGTCATAATCAGATTCACCTTCAATCCCTAAATTCAAACAATAAAGATTATCAAAAAACAAAAACAAAAAACCCTCAAATACTAACCCCATACATTAAAAAAATCGATTCTGAATCACAAAATTTAAATAAATGAAATGGAGCCAAAACTTCATCTTCTCAGAAATTATAGAAGGAAAATCCAGTTTTTATTTACATCAAATCCAACAGAGCTTCTCTCTTCATCCAATCCCAGATACTGCAGAGCCCTCCTTCCACTTTCTACAGCAGTAACTGCAAAACCAAAATTTCAATCAATTCCAAAAACCCAAAACCACAAATAAAAGAACCCAATTCAAAACTCTAAATTATTAACAAAAACACCAAACCTTTGCAGCTAGAAATCTTCAATAATCGCTCAATGACCTTCCGATCCACAAGGCTGTCATCCACAGCAAGAACATGCAATTCCTCTGCAACAATCGAAGAACAATCACTTCCCATTTCGTCCAACTGCTTTTTTTTTTTCCTCAAATGGGTATGTGTATTGTGTTGTACGATACTCTTGAGAGCCACGAAAATAGTATGTGCGATACAATCCTCTTTAAGTATATATTACATACACAGAGTGTGGGATAGTGGGTTCTGTGAAAGATTATAGAGAGAGAAAATCTACTTTAAGGAAGCTAAAAGGCTACAGAGAGATCTTTGCAAATCTACGAACATTATATTCAACTTGTCGCTTTATCTGACAATGTCATTATTTTTGTTTTCTTTTTTTATTTTGGAATGTTGGTTTGCTAGTGGGGACCTTCGAATTTGACAATTTTATTAAAAAAATGTATAATTTTAAAATATTTTATCTTTCTTGTTTATAATAAATTAAAATTAAAAGCATAAATAGATTTTTATTAAAATGATTTATTAGATAAGGAAAACTTGACATGTTACCTTTAGCACCATTTGGTACCGGTTAAAATTTAGATTTTGATTTAGTGGTACCGGTTAAAATTTAGATTTTAATCTAAATCAAAATCAACAATTAATGTTAACGACGTGTTTTATGGATTTCACAACTTTACGACCATTTATTTCATCAATTTCAATCAAAATCTACTAAAACTTGATTTTAATCCCTACATGGTTCTGTCAAAAAATTGCGATCATGCTACATGTACATTAATGTTTACATTTTCGTTGACATTCTTTCATATGATATCATCATATCCTTTGATTTCACCAATAATCTTTCACATCGCTGCCCATATTGTGTCACATAGGAGGATGTCAAGTTATAAACCAAGATGTATATGTAGATTAATCCAAAAAATTATATGACTCGGCTTTAAAAACGTACGACAACACAATACTTTGATTTTGACGAAAAAGAAGTTAGATCTCTGTCGATTTGGATCATTTTACCAGGTTTGCCTTTGGAATGTTGGACCTTGAATGCCTTGGGGGAGATTGTTTCTAAAATCGGTAAGCCAATATCAACCGATAAACTTATGTCTACTAGGGGCAGACTATCTTATGCGAGATTACTTGAGGTTGATGCGTTTATTGAGATAGTGAGAGCGATAAAAATGAATTTGTTTGACTAATCAAGGGAACAAGAAGTTCATTATGATCATGTGCCTAAATCCTATCAATTATGTGTCGCGCAACAAGTTTATTGGCATTTGAATGTGAATAGCCTAATCAAGCACGAATGACGAAAGAAAATTTGAATGAAGAAAATACTTTTTTAGCTATAACTTTTTACAGGAAAATGTGGAATAAGCATTGTGGCTTGTAACTATCTATATATCTAGCCTTTATGTAAGTGGACTCCATCGAATAACACCTTGTCATGTCACGTTTTCTTAGTAAATCAAAAAAATGCTATCAAATTTTCGACACGTCAGCTTGTTTCTTCGTTGACGTTTGATATAAAAAAAAAAGTATTTGTAAATAAATTAGTCTGAAAAAGTTATTTACTCATTTACTCGGATAAGAAAAATTAAAAATCATTTCCCTTGTTTGGGCTCCATTTTAGAGCATGTTTAATGCTCATTTTTTTTGTTCAAAATGCATTTTAAAATAATATTTTGATAAATAATGCGTGATTAAAAAATAAAAAAATTGACTTTACGTGTAATATTAATATCTGGTTAAAAATAAGAGAAAAAAATGTATTTTAAAAATAATGAAAACCAAACAAGGGGTCAACGAAATTTTGGGGGGGGAAATGAATTTTAGAATAGCGATTTTTGAAAAATATGTGGTTAAAAAAAATTATTTAAGTGTAATATTATTTTAAGGAAAAAAAATGTATGGTTGAAAATAAACTTTGAAAAAATAAAACGTATATTCATTTTCTCTTGCTAATTTATCCCCACAAGGAAAATTTGATTATAAAGTTGTGATGGGAGACATTAAATGTTAAAAGGACATGAGTGACATTTTCCGTTTGCTTTTTTGTTTACTTGGTTCAGAGAAGAAATGTCGTACTGTTCTGTGCAGTGTAAAATGTGCCATTCAGATTCTCTTTGTCCAATAAGAGTAATCCGTGTGTACTGCTATTTGTATGTATGGTCACTCAATTCACTGCTCAATTGCTTTGACTACTCCCCTTTTGCTGTCCCCACTTGGATCTTGGATCCGGGGCTGATTGACTCCACAAGAACCTAATAATTAAATCCAGTTTTTGAGCCTTTCATGAATTACCCTCAAGATAAAAACATTTAACTCTTGCCATTTTTGTCTTTTGAGATATCAAAAATTGTATATACTTTTACATATCTGGGGTATGTTCGTTAGAGATTAAAATTGAATTAAAATTGAAAAATTAATCGTTATTGTTGACTTTTATTAGACGAGGAAGATCCAATAATGACTATATTTTCAATTTTAATTGAATTTTAATCCCTACCAAACATGTCCTTGATTCCTTTTTTTTTTTTTAAATATATATTTTTCTTTTAGTTTCAATAACATATTTTTCTATGAAATAATATTACAAGTAAATTTTTAAAAACAAATCTTATTTTTAATCACATATATATTATCAATCTACTATTTCAAAATGCATTGTACATCGAAAATGAGGCTCGGACAAACCCTATTTGTTTTGCTTTTATTTTTTCTTAGTTAATCGGTATTTTTATTTTTTTTTATATATTTTGTTGCAAATATGAAGAAGGTAACATTTCATTTTCCCCGGGAACTATTGACTTTATCATCGATGTGTTGTGTGTAATAAAGTACTTGTTTAACATTTGTTTGATCCTCGTTTTCTTCAAAAAATACATTTTTCTCTTTCCTTTTGTTAATCATACATTTTTAATAAAATAATATTAAATGTAACCATAAAACTTTTCTTTCATTTTTAATTACACATTCTTCATCAATATGCTATTACAAAATATATTCTACACCAAAAAAATGCGCTCAAACAGGCCCTTAAGTGGTCTATCTTATATTTTGAATCGACTTTTTGAGCCCCATTTTTTTCTCGTAAAATGCATTTTAAAATAGTACTTTCATTGAGAAAATGTGGTTAAAAATATGAAAAAATTTCAGCTTGTATGTAATATTATTTTATTAAAAAAATGTGTTATTGAAAATAAGAAAAAAATGTATTTTAAAAATAATGAGGACCAAATAAAGGTTCAATATCAACCGTCGAAGTGGCCTAACAATATTATTAATGCCTCCTTCAAATGTCAATTTTACCCTGGCAATTTCTCACCTAACCCTATCCATTTTTTTTCACTTCTTCATAATTGAAGGCCAATTACGGTCTTTTTGATCAAGTAGCGGGTGTTGATATTTTTACATAATAAAGGAGCTTTTCTTTTGTTGCCTACATATCAAAATTTCTTGCAAGAAGAATGATCAGACACACGCTAAGTATTGCTACAACAAAGAATAAGACATAAAGTCCAATATTTTATTTTATTTTTTCTGTTGAACTTTTCGTCACACCAAAAGTATATTAATTAGTGAGTGTCTGTTGGGGATTAAAAATTAGATTTTTAGTAAATTGTGATAGAAATTTTTGAAATGCGTAGTTGAAAAGTTGTGGGACCCATGAAAGATGTGGTTAATATTGATTGTTTTGACTTTGATTTATATAAAAATATGATTTTAATCTGAAACAAACATGTCTTTAAAATTTTGTGTTTAAGCTCCTGTTTGGTCCACATTATTTTT
>CAIGRR010115366.1:0-12914 GCA_903798365.1 Fraxinus sp. 1973-6204 | reverse complement strand
TGATGAAGGATTACAATATTTCTCTATGCCACAACAATTATGGTTTTCTCCTTCTTATAGGAGATATTTGAAATATGATTAAGTAGTATAAAGAAAGTTGTAATGTGAATCCTCCCTCTTTCCTTTTGGCTTCCATTTTCTATTTATAGCAGAAAATATGCGTATACTCTGCCTTCTACGTCTTGTCAACTGTAATTCCGAAATGAAGAAGTACATTTGTTGGTCTGATTAGATTGGCTACCAAGCTCGTATTGTCAGATCATTATGGGTTAATCCTGCAGGCGATTCCTAATAATTAATGAATTACTTAGGGAAGAGAGCTTAGTCATTTGATTGGTGGATTATGTGAGCGCTGACATCATAATTTTACATGTGCATTTAGCTGATTGGATATCTATATATCTTGTCAGTGATCTTCGATCATTATGTTTCCTTTAATCTCGATAAACTATACAACTTCTCGTACAAGCAAAACAATAGCCAATCTGACCTTAATAACTGACCTCGAACGTTAACAACCGAACCGACCTCACATTAGGACCTACTCATCTTCTATAATAATCCAAACTTAACTGACCTCGGAGGTCGGACACCAACAGTTATCCCCAAGGTCAGTGCTGACCTAGCGGAGGGACTGACCTTAACATACACAAATCCCAATCTTTGTAATCATTTCAATAAATGTTTAGGGGCATGTGTCACTCTGTAACTTGTGTGTGAGTTGTAAGGCACAAGGGGTTCCTTCTCCTAGAAGCTTTAAATGAAACAGTTTTAATTGGATCCAACTGTTTATTCATTTTCTATTTTTTTATTTGTACAGTCTAAATTATGTCATTTAACATTCCCTCCTTTAAATGACTTTGCCCCTTCTCATTTCTCACTTTTGCACATCAAGTTTCCATATTTTTGCTCTCTAGAAAAATTCCTTCCCTTTTATTTTTCTGAGTGAAGTCGACTTCGTTCAGGTATTCCCTTTCACCAAGAATACCTTTCATTATCTCTGCGCTTTTTATGTATTTTTTCCTAGATTTTTATATGAGTTCGGACGATTCTCGAGTATAGTCTTTGGGAAATCAATAGGAAGGAATGTATCTTCTTCGTCCACTCCGTCTGTTAGCCATTCTTCTGCTAGTTCAGATTGTTTAGAAGTATTAACTCCAATCCCTATAACTTTTGTTTATCCACCACCATCCAACTATCCCAATAGTATGGAACAACAATGAAAAATTAGAGATGAGAGGTCACATGGGGGTAACAAAGATGGGAATCAGAAATGGGGAGCAGATTCATATAGGTCGGTGATTATAAGGGATATGTTAGCTAGTATTAGAGCTAAGTATAGCATACCTAATATTGTAGAACTAGTGATTCCATCCTCTTCTGACCGAGCTAATACTCCTCCATCAAGGTGTGTAGTCATCAACTCGGCAATCCTCCAAGCTGGGTTGAGACTTCATTTCCCAAAGATTATTTGTCAATTCTTTTCTTTGTGGGGAATAGCCCCTACTCAACTCTACCCAAATGGGTGGAGAACCCTTATTGTAACCTAAATTCTGTGGAAGCAATTAGGTCATCTCGAGCTGAATGTGTCCCAGTTCAACTCCCTTTTTACTTTTAAGGAGGATAGGAAGAACACAGGCTGGTGGTATACCAGTGTTAGGCCTAGGACGGGGGCCCATTAGTTTTAGACACTCCCTTCTTAATTAAGGAATGTAAAGAGGAGTCTTTCTTCATTCTGGGAAATTTGCAATTCCGTCATGTCGAGGTGGATAGAGAGGATGTAGTCTCCACTCTTTATCATTCTTTCTATAAGTATTGACCTCTTCTGCTTTTAATTTATGCTTTTAGTAATAGAACTGTTCTCTTAACCTTTCCCCTTCTTTTATTTTTCTTTTTACAGTCTACAGACCTATTTCAGGCGGGCTTACTTCGGACACTTCCGTCGACCTCAACATCAAGCCGACCTGCTACCTCTGCCACCACTTCTTCTCGTAAGTCAATCCTGTATTGATCTTTTAGCTTTTATTTTAGAAAGTCTTTTTTTTGAACTAACAACTTTTTACTCATTTATCGACCTCTATCGTAGGTCAAAATCTAGACATGTTGAACTTCCGAGCAGCAAAGGCGGTTGCAACAGCTGAGGTGCTAAGGCAAAGAGAAAGGTAGATGCAGCCGAGGTCATGAAAAGGTCAACTCTGAATCGGAGCAGCCATTGAAAAGGCACCATTCTACGGAACGGCCAGGCCAACCCTCCAGCTCCCTCAAGTTCTCCTCAGCCAATTCCTTTGGCGATTCCTACCACGGCCACGACCTCTTCTTTGAGGTCCCAGGAGAGGTGTCCTGATCTGTAGAGGCCAAATGTAGAGGGTCTGGTCGGGCACTGACTTGAGATTTTCTTGAATTTTCTTCGAGCTCCCTCTTCGACAAGGGAAACAATTGCTGCACTAAAGTCTCCTTTAAGGGAATCTACCACCCTCATGACTAGAAGCGGGAACGTTAGGGAATAATAGTTCCTAACTGAGATGCCTATTAGGAAAAATATCCTCTCAACTCAGCTCTACAACCATAGGGCGATCCTTCACATGATGTCAGTCACTAAGAAGGTAAAACTCCTGAATTCTTAATATCATATCTTTATTATTCTTATCATGACTTTTAACACAACATTTTCTATTTTTCAGGTTAAGGCTGAGCTCAACAAGATGCTCAAGTTAAGGGATCAGGCCAATGTTCTTTTTGAGAAAGTAGAGGCGAAAAAGGCGATCTTCGCTAAGAAGGAGAAAAACCATGAAGATCATCTAAACATAATGGGGGAAGAGCTCAATGCCCGCCTTACTACAGAACTGAAGCTTATGGACGATATCCAAGCTCTGCGAACGTGGGGGGAGAAAGCTAATGCCCAAGCTGAAAGTGAAAAGAAGAGAGCTGATGAAGTAATAGCTCAGGCAACAGCAACGGTAAAAAGGGTGAAGGAGGTAGAGCTGAAGGCCTCCAAGGAGGTGGAGGGCTTCCCCTGAGTTCAATGCTCTGGCTCAGGATGCTTATCTGCTAGCCTTGGGGAAAATTATCAAGTATATTAATAAAGAGCGGCCAGATTGGGATACTGCTTTCTTGGTGGAGGCATATAAAGAGCAACAGGCAGAATTAGAGTAGCTGAAGTTCGGATCACTCCAGCTAAGGATGATACAGCTCATGTTTACGTTTCTCCCCGAGACCTCCCCAACCCAGTAGTTTCTTTCTTGTACTTAGGTCTTCAAGAATTTCTTAGGAACTTTTTGTAATCTCTTGATTTTAATGAATGGAATTTCAGTTTGCTTCTTTAAATGTTTTTACTTCGGCAGTAATTCATTTCTTTGAATGTTTGTATGTGACATTAGTTTTCATTGTAGGTATATCTTCATAAGAAATTTTCTCAACCCATATAGCCTTAGCTCAGCTTGCTCATGAGTAAGACTTAGGTTTTTACAGAAATTTCTACTAAGTGTTGCAACACATGCGACCTTAACTCGGCCTGCTCATGAGCAGGGCTTAAGTAGTTCCTTACAAGAATTTCTACTAAGTGTTTCAGCACATGCAACCTTAGCTCGACCTGCTCATGAGCAGGGCTTAAGTAGCTCCCTACAGAAATTTCCACTAAGTTTTGCAGCACATGAAACCTTAGCTCGGCCTGCTCATGAGTAGGGCTTAAGTAGTTCCTTACATGAAGTTTCACTAAGTGTTGCGGCACATGCAACCTTAGCTCGGCCTGCTCATGAGCAGGGCTTAAGTAGTTGTGCTAACGATTTTACACTTTAAAAGCATATATTTTTATTATAAATAACGTGCATTACAAAGCATAACCGTCATTTTACTGATAATATTTTTTGAGGTGCTCTATATTCCAGGGATGTAGTAGAGGTCTTCCTACCATATCTTCCAATTCATAGGCTCTTTTAAGTAGTACTTTGGTTACTTTGTAAGGGCCTTCCCAGTTTGATCCCAAGGACCCAGAATTGAGTTCTCTTGTTGCTAAAAAGACTTTTCTTAATACGAGGTTTCCCACCTCGAATTCTCATTTTATGACCTTTTGATTGTAATACCTTGCATTGCGTTGTTTATATACTGCATTCCTGATCTCAGCTTGATTACTTTTTTCCTCTATCAAGTCTAACTCTCCTCGTAACACTTGTTCGTTCCCTTTCTCACAATATATCATCATCTAAGCAGAGGGGATCCCTATCTCAAGAGGGATGATAGCATTCACTCCAAAAGCTAAAGAAAATGGGATTTCCCCGGTGCTATTCCTAGGTGTAGTACAGTAAGCCCACAACACACTGGGGAATTCCTCTGCCCATTCTCTCTTAAGAACATCAAGTTTAGCTTTCGGAGTATGCTTGATGATCTTATTAATTACTTCAACTTTACCATTAGCTTGATGATTATTTAGCGTAGAGATGTGTTTCCGAATGCCGAACTCCTCACAAAAATTAGTGAAATGGTGGTTGTCAAATTGTTTCCCATTGTCAGTCACAATGGAGTGTGGTATTCCAAATCTGTATATGATGAATTTCCAAATGAAATCCGTAATTCTTTGCTCGGTTATCTTAGCTAGGGGTTCGGCTTCCACCCTTATCTTGAAATAGTCTACAGTCACAATTGCGAACTTCGTCCACTTTTTTTCGATTGGCATAGGGCCAATCAAATCAACCCCCCATTTGGAAAAGGGCCAAGAGGCCATCACATAATTCAATTCGCTTGGGAGGGAGTTTTATGTTGGGGGCAAATCGCTGACATTTATCACATTTCCTAGCAAATTCCAACGCATCCTTCTTCATAGTAGGCCAAAAGTATCATTGCCGTATAATTTTATGGGCCAGAGACTGTCCACCAGCATGATTCCCACACACTCTTTCGTGAACCTCTTGTAGGGCATACAGTGCTTCTTTATCATTTAGGTATCTCAGCAAAGGTAAAGAGTTTCTTCCCTTATAAAGGACATCATCAATCAATGTGTACCTTACTGACCTCATTCGAAGTTTTCTCGCTTCAACGGGATCTTTCGGACATATACCTATTTTCAAGAAAGACATGATTTTATCCATCTAGGTCAGTTTTGAGTCAGTTGTCATAGCAACAATTTCTAGTTCCTCAATGGCTAGATGATGGATCCTTGTCACTGGTATGCTATCAAACTCTTCTATTCCTTCACTTGTCACCAATCGAGCCAGGGCATTGGCGTGACTATTTTAAGTTCGGAGAATCTGTTCAATGGATATGGTTTCAAAAATGTTAAACTCTCGCTTAACGATTTTAGAATATTTGCTTATCATTTCTTCTTTAACTTGGTATGCTTCGTTGACTTGATTGACCACCAACTGGGAGTCACTATGGATTATCAGGTGAACAACCTTCATATTTTTCTCCATCCTTACTCCAACTATGAGTGCCTCGTACTCAGCTTCGTCATTTGAGGCCTTGAAATTGAAGGACTGTGCTTCACAGAATAGTTGATTGTTGGGGCTAATCAAGACAATTCCATCTCCTGATCGTGTTTCGGTCAAGGATCCATCTACAAAGAGTCTCTAAAGCGGGTAATAAGGGAATTCTTCTATTAGAATCGAACTGAACTCACCCACGAAGTCGACGAGGGCATAGCCTTTCAAAGAAGAATGATGTTTATATCTTATATCGAACTGGCCGAGTTCCACAGCCCACTTCGCCATCCGACCTGAACTGTCCTATTTTTGCAAAACTTATCTTAACGGATAGTTGGTAAAGATTTCAATCGGATGCTCCAAGAAGAAAGGACTCAGTTTTCTTGTTGCTATTACCATAGTGGTAGCACGTTTTTCTAAGAGAGAATATTAGAGCTCGGCCTCATGCAAGGCCTTGCTAATGTAATAGACTGGATGTTGCACCCCATTTTCCTCCCTTACTAAGACAGTGTTGGCGGCATGATCAGACACAACCAGATATAATATTAGGACTTCCCCAGCCTTTAGTTTTGACAACACTAGAGGTTGTGCCAGTTGTAATTTCAGCTTGTCAAAAGCGCGTTGACATTCTGGAGTCCATTCAAATTTCTTTCCTCCTCTCAGGATGTCAAAAAAAGGTTTACACTTGTCAGACGACCTTGATATGAAACGGCTGAGGGCGGCCACTTGCCCAGTTAAACTATGTACCTCTTCGGGTTTTGTCGGGGGATGCATTTCAATGATAGCTCATATCTTTTCTGGATTTGCTTAAATTCTCCTCTGGTTTACCAAATACCCCAGGAATTTTCCTGAGCTCACACCAAAGGTACATTTGTGCGGATTCAACTTCATTCCATATTTTCTTATGACTTTAAACATTTCGACAAGGTACAACTGATGATCCTCTGCATCTATGCTTTTCACTAGCATATCATCAACATATACTTCCATGGTTTTATCGATTTGCTCAGCAAACATGGTATTGACTAAACGTTGATAAGTGGATCCAGTATTTTTGAGACCAAAGGGCATCATCTTATAACAATAGAGTCATCGATTAGTTATGAAGGCAATGTGTTCCTGATCGGGTTCGTACATGGGGATTTGATTATACCCCGAGTATGCATCCATAAAGCTAAGTAATTCGTGTCCAGCCGTTGCATCCACCCTTTGATCTATTGGCAACGGGAAGCTGTCCTTTGGACATGCCTTGTCCAGATCGGTAAAATCAATACACATCCTCCAATCGCCATTACTTTTCTTTACCAAAATTGGATTGGAAATCTACGTTGGGTATTTTACTTCACGAATTAACCCATTATGGGGCAGCTTTAGCGCCTTTTTGTTTAAGGCCTCATACATTTCAGGATTTAAAGGTCTTCTCCGCTGTTGCCGTGGTCGTATTATAGGATCAAGTCCTAACCTATGTCAAATGATCTTTGGGTCAATCCCCTTTCATATCTGAGTGATCCCACACAAGGACATCAAGGTTTTTTCGAAGGAATTTGATAATGTGATCTCGGATAGACGGTTGTAATCCGTGATCGATTTTGAGCTCCTTGGTGGGTCCCCTGATCTAACCTCTATTTTGTCCAACTCTTCTACGGGTTCTCCACCCTTCATCCGCGCGCGTGAGTCCAATGAATTGAGGTCGGATTCCACCAAGCATATCATATGGACTTCCGGATTGATCCTCACTTGGCACGCTTCGGTGATATGCTTATTCCATTGACTTGCCCTACTCCATGTGGCGTGGGAAACTTAAGGGAGTAATGATACATCGACATAATTTCTTTGAGGTTGAATAACAATGGTTGTCCCATGATGGCATCATATGGAGAGTTCGAGTCCATTACTATAAATTCTGCATTTAACCTAATTCGGCGTGGGGCTTCACCGACCTCAACTGGGAGCCTGATATTTTCTTTGGCTTTAGTAAGGGCCCCATTGAGCTCTAGAATCATGTTGGGATATGGTTGCAAAAAGCTCAATGGAATGCCCATCCATTCCAGCGTGTAGACATAGAGCATGTTGCGGAAACTACCTTTGTCAACCAAGACCTTAGGTACAATAGTTACTTCTATAGGTACTGCAATTGTCATGATACCAGAGTAAGGACATGAGTCCGTATCCTTTTCTTCAAACAGGAGTTGATCGTCGAAAACACTTCGACGGTGTTTCTCTGAGATATCGATCTTAGTAAGATCGGCAACGACTGACCTTTTTAACGTGTTCTCTTTGCTTGTTCATTTCCCTTCAACATTTGAACTCGAGGACTAGGTAAATCAACATTGCAAGCCCTTGCTTTAGCCTGATTCCCGCGTACAACGCCAGATCCGCTTGGGAGTAGAAAATTTCATTCAGTAATGGTAGATCGAGGTCGCAGCTTGTAGCTCGTGTAACAAAGGCCTCCCTAATATGCCATTATATTACGAAGGGAGATATACAACAATGAAATCTGCCAGGATCCGTCTTTAACAAGAGGGTTCGCCCAAATCCACACTTAAAACAATTTGCCCTCGTGCTTCAATAGGATCCCTAGAGAATCCCTCTAACCTCTTGGACTACGGCTAGAGGTAGTGTTCTTGGATTCCCATTTTCTCCAGCGTTCGAGAATATACTATATTGACTGAACTTCCATTGTCAACTAAGATCTGATGCACTCGTACCCCCGCAACAGTCATGACGATGACTAATGCATCGCTTTGGTCATATAAAACTCCATATGAATCTTTTTCAAAAAAATCCAAACCACTCCGTCTACGGAGCTGTACTGATCTCAAGTTCTGGTAGTATCACATTATAATTTTGCCAAATACAGGCGTTACGCACCTGCCTCTGCCTGGACCTTCTAGATCATTCGAGACATTGATTTCCACTTACCAGAGTTTCAATTTCAGCTCGGGCGATTGTATCCTGAGCTCGCTGGTTCGTCTGAGCTTGCTAGTTTGTTCCGGATGCGTTTAGCTATCGATTATCTATTTGACTTGCTTCTCTAGGTAGGATGACAAAAAAGCTCGATGGCTCGGCTCGAAAAAAGCTTGAGCCGGTCCCGGCTTGGGCTCGATTAGACCTAGCCTCAATTTTTGGCCAACTCGGCTCAGCTCGTTGACATAGCTAAGTTTGGCCACGAATTCTTGTAAGTGACCTCGACGAATCAAAGATTCCACTTCCTCTTTCAAGTTTCTACAATTGTCAGTGTTATGTCATCTAGACCTATGATATCGACAGTACCTCTCTGGAGTTTTCCCTGGGTGTTCCTTCTTCTGAGGTAGAGGTCTACGAATGGCCTCTTTTTTCTCCGTTTGTAAGAAAACTTCTTCCAGCGTGGCATTCAGGGGGTGATATTCGTGGAATCTTTTCGAGTATGTTTGGAAAGCCCTTGGTCCCTTCTGTTTTTCTTCTATCGCGGCTAAAATCTTTGTCCACTTGTTTGCCTTTTATCTATTGTAAAGTTGGATGGTTTGAATTTGGCTTGAGCTTTTCTTGATCCGACATGGCTTCCTCAGCACTAATATGTTTCTCAGCTCAGTTCAGAAACTCGTGGTATGTCCGAGGTCCATCATTGTGTACGGACCACCAAAACTTCTTTTTAGGCCTTAATCCAGAGATGACTGCCATAAGTGCAGCGTCGTCAGATTCTTCTAAATCTCTATGGATTGCTTATTGAATCTACTAAGATAACTTTTTAGTGATTCAGTTTTCTCTTGTTTAATGCTCACCAACCGCTCTTTAGGTGTAGTTCTCATTTTAGAGCCCATGAATTGACCAAAAAACTCTGTGGCAAGGTCATTCCATCTTTTATGGGTCTTTGGTGGAGCCTCATGAACCATCTTTGGGTCTTATCTCCCAAGGTAAGCGGGAACGCGCGACACATTATGGCATCTCATGCTCTCTGAAGCTCCATCCAGGAAGTGTATTTATCCAAGTGGCCAAGAGGGTCTCCTTCCCCGTCATATCCAGTTAGATGTGGCATTTCCAACTTTTCGGGGAGAGGTTCAGCAAGGATGTCCTCAGTGAAAGGAGAATGATATTTTATAGGTATTCCTCCGTACTCCCTTTGTTTTTAGCTTCCAGGTCGGCAATACGTTTCTTTAAGGCACTCATTTCAGGTTCTAGTTGTTCTACTGAGCGCCTAGCATAGGATTTCTGGGATAACTTCTAATTTTTTCAGTCTGGCTTTTGGAAGATTCTGCTCCTAAAAAATAGAGGGTCCTTCTGGTTGGAAGTCGTCTAACTTTCTCCTTTTGCGGGGATTCGACCTCAGTATCTTGTAGCGGGGCGGGAGCTTGATTCTGCTCCAGCCTATTGGCAACATTCGCCAATTTTTCAATTGCTTCTTTCATTGAGATCATCTGAGGATCAATAGTATCTGTTTGGCTTCGTCTCGCCTTGTACTTCGTGGATGGTTGGTATGTTCAGGATGAATATGGGATTGATTCCCAGATCCTGCTGATTCATCCATAATGATATTTCCTTCGTGAATTTCGTAGAGAAATGGTTATTTTTCAAGTCGGAGGCCCTCTTTCCAGCGCCAACTATTGACATTGAAATTTGTGTGGACAAATAGTCAAGTCAACTTAATGAAAAGTAAAGTTTTATTGGTAATGAAGGATTACAATATTTCTCTTTACCAAAATCATTATGGTTTTCTCCTTCTTATAGGAGAAATTTGAAATATGCTTAAGTAGTATAAAGAAAGTTGTAATGTGAATCCTCCCTCTTTCCTTTTGGCTTCCATTTTCTATTTATAGAAGAAAATATGTGTGCCCGCTGCCTTCCACGTCTTGTCAGCTGTAATTCCGAGCTGAAGAAGTACATTTGTTAGTCTGATTAGATTGACTGCCAAGCTTGGATTGTCAGATCATTATTGGTTAATCCTGTAGGTGGTCCCTAGTAATTAATGAATTACTTAGGGAAGAAAGCTTAGTCATTTGATTGGTGGATTATGTGGCGCTGACGTCAGAACTTTACATGTGCATTTAGCTTATTGGATATCTACATATTTCGTGAGTGATCTTCAATCATTATGTTTCTTTTAATCTCGATAAACTATACAAACTTCTCGTACAAGCAAAATAATAGCCGATCTGACCTTAATAACTAACCTCAGACGTTAACAACCGAACTGACCTCACGTTAGGACCCACTCATCTTCTATAATAATCCGAACTTAATCGACCCCGGAGGTTGTACACCAACAACTATTTTAGAGAAAATAGAATTGTACGGTAGAAGTATAGGAAAAAAGAAAAAGAAAAAAACTAAAAAAAAAAATAAAGATTGGTCATTGAACTTTACCTATGGTTTCTAGGGGTCACTGTACTACGAAAGTTTTTCTGTTAACCATTGAACTTTACAAAAGTTCCCCATTAGTCACTGATTGATAGATGAGACTACATTTTGTAAAGTTTAGTGACTAACGAAAAAACTTTTAAAATTCTCAATGATGGATGAAATTATATTTGTGAAGTTCAGTAACTAATGGGAAGATTTTTGAATTTCAATGACCTTTTGAAAACTTTACATAAAGATGAATGACCAATCGGGTAATTAACTTAGGCATATTAGAAGGTTATACCTTCTAACCCCCACCCCACCCCACCCCACCCCACACCACATATACAAATAGATACATGTATATATAATGAGATCCTGAATTTATGCTGGAATTATAAGTACATAAATGAACTTGTGATAAATGCAAGAGTTACATTTACTCGTTGTTCTAAGATAAATCAATAATGATCTACGATAGCCATAAGGTGAGGACTACTTGATAGGTCCTCTACGTAGAACACCTCATATGAGGTCGTCTACGACTAGTGGCGCTCTACATTTACATAGGTCGTCTACCACTACAGATTTCCTACCACCATGAGGCCGTCCTTTCACTCGACACTCAGGAGATAGGCTAGAGACTGGGTGTCCACCTTGGCACCTCGATCTATAAAGACTATTGATGAGCTTTCTAGTAGTTTTGTGGCATACTTCATGAGTAGCGAAAGGAAGCGGAAGACAACCATTAGATTGATGAAAGTTGTGCAATAGAAAGACGAATCTTTGAAGGAGTACTTAGCCAGGTTTAGCCGAACGATAGTTAGTATAAAGGACCATCAAATGTCTGTAGTGGTAAAAATGTTAATAAATGGGATGCGGAACCGTACCTTTAAGATGCCACAAAATCGATGCATGACCCGCTGAAAAAGGATGATAACTACGTTGACGCAAAGGAAGCAGAAAAGGTTACGAAAAATCTTAGAGAGGGATTGGAGGCCAAAAGTCACAAGCGAAAGTCAAGTGATGAGCGAAAACTCACTAATAAAGGCAAGTCAAGAAATGAGCGAATGAGCAAGGGATACGTTCTGGATCAGTCCATCAGACAGAGAAGAGATGAGGTCAAGGCCTTCATCCCTTTAAATACTCTACGGGCAAAGATATTGATGGAGATTCGAAATATAAAAGAGCTCGACAGGGATAAGAGCCAAGTATTGCTATTTCCATAAAGATCATGGGCATGATACAGAAGAGTGTATGCATTTGAATGAGGAGATCTAAAGTCTCTTGAAGCGCAATTCCTGACTAACTATGTGAAAAATAATCGAGGCAATCAAAAGGTTGATGACCGTCCATCTCCCAAGGCTGGTGTAATAAATGTGATTATTGGAGGGATCGCAACAAGGGGTGTTCACGAAAATAAGTTCACTTTGTAAATCACCGCAAGTGCACGGTTCGTTAACAAGTAATAAAGTGAAAATTGTAAAATTTCGAGTATCGTCCCACGATGATTGATTTGATTTGATTTCTATTATCAAGACCTTAACCGAATCTATTAAACTCAATTTGGTTGGTTATTTGAATTTTATGACTGCAATGCAATTTAAACAAATTTGACTAAATGAGTGCAAAATTATGTTGAATGCAAAAGTTTGATGAAATTAATGAATGAAAAGCTCACTAGGATCCTGAATCACCAAGCAAGCTCACTTTTAACATCTATTTCACAATTCGATAACACGATAAATTGGTTGAAGAATCAATATTTCTAACTTATCCAAAAATATCTTTCGAGTAGAATTGAACATATTCTCGCATACAATTTGACTATATTTCTATGACAAATGCAATATACAAGAATGCATGACGTTTTGTAAACACTTAGAGATTCACGTAAAGCACAGCGGTATATTTCTATCCCCTATCGGACCATACGATGATTTATACCTTATCGAGCTTATTTCCCTTATTTCGAATGTATAAAATAAACAACCACACTCATACAACTATTGGGCATATAATTGTAGAGAAAACATAATGTATATAAATAATTCAACATCCATCAATCGTGTTTGAATATCAAATTGCAAAATAGAAAATTAAAAGGTCACATTACGAGGTTCATCGTTCACCTAGTACATAAAAAGTCTAGTCTAGTATCGATAAAATAAAAGAACAATAAAA
>CAIGRR010115336.1:0-10400 GCA_903798365.1 Fraxinus sp. 1973-6204 | reverse complement strand
AATCACCAAGACTTGAATCTACGGATTCTATTATTTAATTAATTAGAATATTAATTCAATTAAATAATAGATCTTGCCATAAATATGCATCGGTTATATATACATTAAAAGTGCTTATGTCCAAAGTTGATTGGATCTAGAGCATAACACTTACAATCATAGGTCATATGGTCGAAGGCCCCCAAGTCAAGGATCCACTCGTTATGAGCATCCTCCACATTGGACCCGAGTAGAATGGTATATGTAGTGGCATTATTGTGGCTTCCTATGTAATGGCATTATAGACTTCGGCTGGAATTAAAGAGAAAGTCAGGTCACTTGCAGCAACTGAAGATTGGCCCACCAAAGCACCCGTGCCATTATAACTTTTTTCTTTGCATGAAATCGTGCCACCACTTGGGATAGACATTGAGCTTGAAACACGTCTCTCGAGTGTGTTTAGAACCTCCACAATAAAAGCATTTCTCCTGATCGAATGCAGCCTTTGATTTAGAAGCCGAATTCAGCCTTCCACTTTGGGAGAACTTCAGTGCAGGTGCTCCAACCTTCAAGCTTTTGGATGCCATCACAGCACACGGTGGTTCCTCGCTCAGTCGCTTGTGGCCTTTATCATCACTGCACCGCCTCCCGCCGGACATGGACGTACGCTTGCTCACGATGAGAAACGATTTCATTTGCAAAATATCTTTTCGAGTGCCATCTAGCCTCTCATCCTATCACAGCTCACAATTACTGATGAAAGCCAGCTCACCAATACTGATACAAGTGGCTCCATACAAAATACATCCACTACACATCATCAGCTCCTACCGGTTAGGGATACTAGAAGCTTCTTTTGTTTTGGCTGAGCTGTATTTTCTGTTGTGCTGTTGTGCACATGTAAATGCTTTTTTCCTTTTTACACGGATAGAATCTTATATTTATATGTAACCTACAGCAGAGCATTGTAATTCAATTTAATCAATTATTCAATGAAATAGAGTACAGAAGTTCTTCCTTCTTTTCTTATATGGTATCAGAGCTCTAGGCTCAAAAAAAAAAATTCTCGTGTTTCTTCCCATTTCATTTCCATGGAAGAACAACCAACAAATTCGCAAGCTATGGCTTCTGCTGACTTAATTTCTACTGCACCAAAATCAAACTCAAATTCTTCCTTCCTCAATTTCACTGACCCAAACAATCCTTACCGGGTTGATCATGGGGATAGCACCACTGTCATATTAGTTACAGACTTGTTAACTTCTGATAATTATGTCACATGGTCACGGGCTATGCGTCGAGCTCTTCGAGCGAGGAATAAGCTTGGATTTATCGACGGAAACCTTCACCGGCCGACTGATCCTGAAGACTCTTTACTGGATGCTTGGGAGAGGTGTAATGACATGGTTGTCTCTTGGATACAGAACTCCATCAGTCCTACGGTGAAATCCAGTGTTGCTTTTGTGGATGATGCACAGGAAGTATGGAATGAACTTCAACTCCGCTTCACCCAACAAAATGGGCCTCGAATTTTCCAATTAAAAAGAAATCTAGCAAGCCTGCGACAAGAAAATGAATCTGTGAGTATTTATTTTGGAAAACTCAAACTCTTTGGGATGAACTTGCTATCTATGATCCCATACCACCTTGCACCTGTGGAAAATTAACTGTTATTACTGAGAGACATCAAAGGGATAATGTCATTCAATTCCTTATGGGTTTGAACGATAAATATGCAAACACTAGAGACCAGATAATGCTGCTTGACCCAATCCCTCAGATCAACAAGGTTTTTTCCCTCATTCAGCAGCAAGAACAACAGCATAACATTATTTATGCCTTCCCAAATCCGGAGACTATGGCCTTGATGACCAAAGCTACCTATTCTACTTACAAACCTACTTCTAAGCCCCTCTTGAATGGAAGAAAGGAGAGGCCATATTGTAGTCATTGCAAAATACAGGGACATTCTCTTACCAATTGTTTCAAGATAGGCAATGCACCAGCCCTTCTCTGCACTTACTGCAATCTAACTGGTCATACCATTGACAAGTGTTTTAAGATACACGGCTACCCTCTAGGACATAGGTTGTTTAAAGGAAAGGACACCAGGCCATGTGCTAACCAGGTCAATTCATCAGATGATACACAGGAAAACTGTGAGGACAAAATGAGCTTCACTAAGGATCAATATCAGTAACTAATGTCCCTGCTTCAGCACAAGGATCTCTTCACTGCTGGACCCTCTGTAAATCATGCACAGGTCATCCATCATGATGTCCCTTCCGAGCTTAAGGCTTCTAAAATTTCTGGTACACCTCGCTGTTTCTCTTCTTTTAGCCAAACTCTTCTTTTAGCCAAAAATCTATGTCCTTCCCTAATAAACCTTGGATAATTGACTCAGGTGCTACAGATCACATGATCTGCAGCACTTCTCACTTTTGTTCCATGATTTCAGAAGTCTCATATTCAGTTAAATTACCTAATGGCAATTATATTCCTGTCACTCATTTGGGTAATGTGCAAGTAACAAAAAACATCCTCCTTACTAATGTTTTATGTGTACCAACATTTTCCTTCAATTTACTTTCTGTTAAGAGGCTCACAGATTCACTAACTTGCTGCTTAATTTTCTTGTCAAACTGTTGCTTAATCCAGGACCTTTCCACCTGGACCACGATTGGGATGGGTGAGCTCAATAATGGCCTCTATCATCTAGTGACAGTGGAAGTACCTCAAAATGCCTTTACAGCAACTTTGTCTTCTTTGAATCCTCCTTTTTCATTTGTTTCTGCTTCAGTTGCAGCAGAAAGTTACACATCTGACCTTTGGCATTGTCGCCTTGGTCACCTTTCACGTTCTAGACTAGCTTTAATTGATGATCCTGCTGTAAAAGACAGTTTAAATGCTAATATAAATGTTCCTTGTTCTATTTGTCCTATTGCTAAGCAACAAAAGCTCCCATTCCCTGTTAGCCACCATAAGTCACTTGCCATGTTTGACTTGATACATTGTGATCTTTGGGGGCCTTGTTCAACCCCTGCCTATGATGGAACCCGTTATTTCTTGACTATAGTAGATGATTTTTCACGAGCTACTTGGGTTTATCTTATCCAAACTAAGNGGGGCCTTGTTCAACCCCTGCCTATGATGGAACCCGTTATTTCTTGACTATAGTAGATGATTTTTCACGAGCTACTTGGGTTTATCTTATCCAAACTAAGGCTGAAACTAGAAGGTGTATTGAATCCTTTTACAATCTTATTGAAACCCAATTTGCCACTAAAATCAAGACTCTTCGAAGTGACAATGGTACTGAGTTCCAAATGACAGAATTCTTTAACAAAAAGGGCATTATCCACCAAAGATCATGCATGGAGACTCCTCAACAAAATGGAATAGTTGAAAGGAAACACCAACATATTCTAAATGTGGCTAGATCCTTACGTTTCCAATCTGGTTTGCCCCTTCATTTTTGGAATGATTGCATCCTTACTGCTGTATATCTCATTAATAGAACTCCCACACCTCTTCTTGACAATAAATCACCATATGAAGTCTTATTTTCTGTCAAACCTCCTTACAATCATCTTCGAATTTTTGGATGCCTTTGTTATGCCACTACCATTACCCACGGCTGCAAGAAGTTTGATCCTAGGGGTAGACAATGCATCTTCTTAGGCTATCCTTTTGGAGTTAAAGGTTACAAGCTTCTCGATCTTACCACCAACACTACCTTTGTCTCTAGGAATGTCATTTTTCACGAGCACACATTTCCTTTCCTTTCACCACAACTCATTCACTCCACTTCAGAAAACACTAGTTCTTCCCCGGTTTTCACCTATCCTCTTCCTGACCTTTTTGATTATCAACAAGCCCAGGCATCTCAACCTTCACCTCCAATCCCATCACCTAAAAGTATTGCCTCTTCCCCATCACCTCATTCTCCTCAACCTGACCTACGCAGGTCCACTAGAACAAGGGCTGCTCCTAGTTACTTACGGGATTTCCACTGTCAACAGGCTACCTTGACTCCCCTATCTCACTCACAGGTTCAGGTATCTCCTAATCATTCCACTTGCTCGTTCCCTTTACATGATTATTTATCATATGATCTTTTCTCTCCTTCATTCAAGGCTTTCTCTTCTTCCATTTCAATCATTGTTGAACCTACCACCTATGCTCAAGCAGTGAAAGATCCTGATTGGTGCAATGCCATGGAAGCTGAATTACATGCCTTAGAACAAAACAATACTTGGGCACTCACTGATCTACCTCCTGGAACGATACCCATTGACTGCAAATATGTTTATAAAGTAAAAAGAAATTCAGATGGCAGTGTGGAACGCTTAAAATCCCGGTTGGTGGCCAAGGGTTATACCCAACAAGAAGGTATTGATTACAGTGAAACCTTCTCCCCAGTAGCAAAAATGGTTACTGTCAGGTGCCTTCTTTCCATTGCAGCAGTTCGAGGTTGGCATTTACACCAATTCGATGTCAATAATGCCTTCCTCCATGGTGATTTGAAGGAGGACATTTACATGAAGAAACCACCTGGGTATACTAAAGGCAGGCCTGATCAAGTTTGCAAGCTCTTGAAGAGCCTCTATGGTTTGAAACAAGCATCTAGACAATGGTATGCCAAGCTTACCTCATGCTTACTAGCTTTTGGTTTCTCTCAATCCAAATCGGATTACAGCCTTTTCATCAAATCCTCTGATAGTTCCTTCACAGCACTTCTAGTGTATGTTGATGACATCCTTGTGGCCAGTAATTCCCAGAATACCATTGCTGATGTAAATACTTTCTTGAATGATCAATTCAAGATCAAAGACCTAGGACCTCTTCGTTTCTTCATTGGCATTGAAGTAACTCGTTCTCCTCGTGGCATCTACATTTGTCAACGCAAGTATGCCCTTGACATACTTGCTGATTCAGGGACTTTAGGCTCCAAGCCCGTTCGTGTTCCCATGGACCAAAATCTGAAGCTCAGTAAAGAAAATGGCACCATTTTACCTGATGCTTCTCTTTATCGCCGGCTGATTGGGAGGCTGCTGTATCTTACTATAACTCGCCCTGACATTTGCTACGCTGTTAATACCCTCAGTCAATTCATGTCCAGCCCCACTTCTGACCATTTAGCTGCTACATATAAGATCCTGCGATACATCAAAGCCGCTCCTGGACAAGGCATTTTTTTTCCTGCTAACTCTCCACTTCAACTTCTGGCTTATTGTGATTCGGATTGGGCCTCTTGCCCAGATACTACGCGTTCAATATCCGGCTATTGTGTCATGTTAGGGAATTACCTTATCTCTTGGAAATCAAAGAAACAATCAGTAGTTTCTCGCTCCTCCGCTGAGGCTGAGTATAGAGCTATGGCAACAACATGCTCCGAACTCACTTGGCTTCGTTTTCTCCTTACAGACCTTAATATACCACACCCACAGGCTGCCAAACTTTTCTGCGATAACCAAGCAGCTCTCTATATAGCAGCTAACCCCGTGTTTCATGAACGCACTAAACATATCGAGTTAGATTGTTATCTAATTCGAGATAAGATCCTTGATGGCTTCGTTTCCACTTCCCACGTCCCTACTCACCTTCAGCTTGCAGACCTTCTCACAAAGGCTTTACCTTCTAACCTCCTTAATTCTCATTTGCTCAAGATGGGAGTAGTTAATCTCTACTCTCCATCTTGCGAGGGGGTATCACAGCTCACAATTACTGATGAAAGCCAGCTCACCAATACTGATACAAGTGGCTCCATACAAAATACATCCACTACACATCATCAGCTCCTACCTGGCTAGGGATACTAGAAGCTTCTTTTGTTTTGGCTGAGCTGTATTTTCTGTTGTGCTGTTGTGCACATGTAAATGCTTTTTTCCTTTTTACACGGATAGAATCTTATATTTATATGTAACCTACAACAGAGCATTGTAATTCAATTTAATCAATTATTCAATGAAATAGAGTACAGAAGTTCTTCCTTCTTTTCTTATACATCCAGGCCATACGAAAGATATTCACTCGATCTTCATGTACTATAGTGGTATATTTTTTAATATCTACCCCGTGCTGAATTGGATTTGGCCTCTGGAAGTCAATTTGTCTCCATAATCCCAGTAGACAACTCATGCCAACATGAACGAGGAAGCATTTACAGTGCTGTAGCTTGTAATTGAAGTCATAAAATCGAAAATAAAAGTTTTGTTTTAATTTTTTTTTTTTTTTTCATTTGAGTTTGTTGCTATCTCTAAAATTTCTGTATGCTATTACCATTTTTATTTCCTTAAAAGAAATTTTTATTTCTTTATTTTCCTTCAATACATATTATACATATGACTATCATCTCTTGAAGATTTTGTAGTGCAAAAGGAATTTACGATTATAGTTGGATTTGATCATTGACTCGACCAAAAGTATCGTATTAGATGGTCATTGGTTCAATTGAAGGATTGCTGGTTTAATCGACGGGTCATTGTCACGTCTAAATTAAACCAAAATAAATTTATTGAAAAAACAAAGGGACAAAAATAATTTTCATAAGAATATGCATGTCATGATTTATTCAAAAAATATAATAATGATGATTGTATTTTTGTTCAATTTAAATGTACCTAAAAATATTTGTGAAACATACTAAATCATTTTTTTTTTATTTCTATTTAAACATTTTGAATCATGTTAACTAGAGTTGTCCGTGGATCGGTTCGGTTCGGTTCTGCTCGGTTCCAAAATTTTCGGGTATTTAATAAATGGACTCGTCGGGTCCAAATATAAGTATGGAACCGTTCGAGTTCGGTTCCGTTCGGTTTGGTTCGGTTCGATTCGATTCCTTTCGGTTCCATGTCATAATTAAGTTTTTTAACATTTATAACAACACTACATAAATATAACTAATGACATTTCATTCGTAACTTTTACAAATTAACGTAGCACAATTCAAAAATATAAAAATAACTAGTTGTCAAATAACATTAATTCAATGCATACAAATACCAAAAAGTAGATATTAATATTAAAATGTCGGTGATCCATATTAAAAAATTAAGGATCAAGGCTTAAAATTATGAAATGATCTGATTTAATTAATTAATTTGTTAATTTATTTTAAAAATAAAATAATTTAATTAATTCAATAAATAAAATAAAAAATTTATTTAGTTTCGGTTCTTGGTCTAGACCCGATACCCGACTCATACCCATCGGTTCTCGATTCGGGTATCCGTTCGAGTATTTANAATAAAATAATTTAATTAATTTAATAAATAAAATAAAAAATTATTTAGTTTCGGTTCTCATTCAGTTCTTCGGTCTAGACCCGAAACCCGACTCATACCCATCGGTTCTCGATTCGGGTACCCGTTCGGGTATTTAACTTGTGAAGAACCGATCGGTTCGGGTTCGATTCAGTCCGGTTCGATTTGGGACTTTTGGACACATGTCATGATTTATTCAAAAAATATAATAATGATGATTGTATTTTTGTTCAATTTAAATGTACCTATACATATTTGTGAAACATACTAAATCATTTTTTTTTAATTTCTATTTAAACATTTTGAATCATGGTAACTGCTTTTTTTTTTTTCTGAGATCTAAATATGTATTTGTAAATTTAAAAAACAAAAAATAAAAAATACATTTGAAAATCTGAAAATAAGAAATATGTATATATTGGTCAAAAAAGATGGTAGCCTAGTGGATAATAATGCCCTAATTGCCATCCATGGTTCGAACCCTAATAATCACATTTTCTGATTTTTAAGAGAATCAACTGGTTCAATTAAGGTTCAAGTGCCATTTTGTTGAACAATAGTAACGATTCATTGGATTCCAGTTGGATTGATCGTTCTCATCCGAATTTAATTTCAATCAGTATCATGTCCAATAAAAATGGTAGGCAAGTGGATAATGGCGTCATTGTTTCAATTGTTCGAAACTTGATAGTCACGTTTTGTGATTTTTGAGAGCGTCGATCAATTTAATTAAATTGGGTTCACCTAACTAAATAAAATCCTTGTTTGTCTACCATTCTTAAAAATAAAATAATAAATAATAAAGATAATAAAAAAATAAAAATCTTTCTAAAACTCATTTTCAATCATACATTCTTACAATAAAGTTTTTGCACGTAAATTCAGAATTTTCCTATCTTTTAATCACACATTCTCCAAAAAATCATTGTTCTAAAACTTATTTTTCCAAAAAACAAGAACTCTTAATAATGAGCATCAATCAGGAGCAAAATCCAGTCGATTCGAGAGGATCATCCATGGTTTAACTGCCATTTATTCCAACAATAGTAATCGGGTTGGACTAAGATTCGGTTCATCGGGTTTCCAGTTGGATTGTTCCAATCCAATTTTAAAAATTATGGTACTTGGAGGCAAGAGCGGACCTAGGAATATTGTTCAGGAGGGGCGAGACACAAAATGACAAGGCTGCACCAACCAGTGAAAAATATCCATTAAAAAGCAACCCGTTGATTGGATTTGTCGAAAAGGCTAGTAAAGAAATCTTATGTTGAGGAATATACTTGATATCACTTTTACTTTTGACACAACTGCACTTATTCCCAAGGGAAGTGGGGATACTCGATAAATAACATTCTAAATTTTTAAACAAAGGTCATCACCGAATAAGCACTAACAGCTAACTACATTTTAGTCGTGGTGTAAAATGGTATGTGAATTCACATATAGTAGTCTTCCATTCTCAAGCCCCAGTGCATTAGGAGCCTCTTAAAAAATGCATCTGATCTGAACATCTCAACCCGAAAAATCTCAATTTTTTGGTTTGTAGTGTTGTGTTCAATAAAAAATTACCCCTATAATATATTTGAATCAACGGCAAAGGTTCTATTTCTATTGTAACATCAGGAAACAAAATAACTTGCAAGACTATCATAAGCTTTTCCTTAATATTTCTATCTTTAATAGTTCTTGAGGTTCTATATCAACAATTTATACATTACATCAAGCAGAAGTGCCCGTGTATGAATTAAGGTGCACAAAATTTTACCAACTTCTGTATCAGTTCCAAAACATACCTCCGCAGTCCGCAGTTCCACTTTCAAGAATAACTCCCTTTAGTATACCTGCAGTATTCACGGGAATTATAATCTATTTGCTCAAGAAATAGAAAAGGGAAAAATAATTTTAAAGATAAATAAAACACGTTATTTCCAGTTTCCCACTTGCACCAGCAATGACTATCTTTAATGGTTTGTATGGACATGGAGAGTGGAGAGAATTGAGCAGCCCAAGGTCGGAGAGAATCTCTGTTGGTTGTATTGCGAAGTCGAACGACCACCGGAGAGAACGTGAAGCAGGGGAAAATGCCAGTTGTCGTCGCAAGTCTTCGCTCTTCAGTCGAGAGAATTGGGGAAAAGTGAATGAAAGGGAATAAGGGATTGGGAATTACCGAATTAGGGAGAAAGGGAAAGGAATTGTGGCCTTGGCTTTTTTCAACATTTTAAAAGAATTGGGTTTGGTTTGGTTGGGCTTTTTTTTTTTTTTTTCCTAAGGCAAAAGTTTAACAGCCCAATGGGGGCAGTTGCCCCCACTGGGCCCTTAATGGGTCTGCCTCTAGGTATATGGATATTATTATTTTTCTTTATTTTTTTAAAAATTTTTGTAAAAAAGCTTTGAAAACAATAAAGTGGAGCATACAAAAGGAAAAAAAAAAACGAACTATAAGTAAACCAATAATTTCATAACAACTTGGATGCTTTTTTTGGGGGGGAATATAGGGAGAAAAACTTTCCCAAAATTTCATCTATGTACATATGTAGCTTCATCAAACTTAAATGACTAGTTTTTGTAAAAAACCTTTGAAAACAATAAAGTGGTGCATACAAAAGAAAAAAAAAAAACCAACTATAAGTAAACCAATAATTTCATAACAACTTGGATGCTTTTTTGGGGAATATAGGGAGAAAAACTTTCCCAATTAAATGGATCCCTTCCTCCATTGTTTTATCTATGTGCATCTATAGCTTCATCAAACTTAGAAGACTTGTAAGTGATTGGTTTGATACTGTTGAGTAATCGCTGGCCAAATATAATTCAAAAGAGTAGCATGGGCACAAGATTCAAAATCTATTCAAAGATATCATGAAAATCAAAGTTATTTATGGTAAAACTTTTATTAAATATACTTTTGGGTTAAAAATAATTACTATTTAATTTAATGAATAATATGCTAAATATTAAAAGTGTTTTATATTTTTACTTTGTTATTAATCAAGATAGGTGTATGTAGGGGTGGGCGTGGGTTGGGTCGATTTTTCCCCCAACCCATACCCAACCCAACCCAACCCAACCCAACCCATGTAAAGATTGAAACCCAACCCAATCCAACCCAACCAAATGTCGGTCGGGTTGGGTTGGGTTGGTCGGGTTAGGAGTTGG
>CAIGRR010115306.1:0-12949 GCA_903798365.1 Fraxinus sp. 1973-6204 | reverse complement strand
TTTTTTCTTTTTTTTTTTTTTTTTTTTTTTGGCTTTTTTTACATTTCTTTTTTTGCAATTGGAACAAATTCCAAATACAATGGAAAAAAAAAATCTATTTATTTAATTGACAATTTGCATGAAAAATATAGTCAAACAAACACAAAAAAATTTCGAATTTTTTTATTTTTTATTTTTACTTTTTGGCAATCTAAACAAATTCTATCACTAATTCTAATAAATTGTATCTCTTTAATTGACAATTTTCATGAAAAATAAAGTCAAACGAACCATATGAAAAATTATACCAATCAAACACAATTAATTACAATTTTCAGTAAAACATTTTCTAAACAATTCAATTCCAGTAAAACATTTTCTTTCCACCAATTTTTCACCTTTACAATCAAACACACCCTCAGATGGTTTCCATCCTCAAGAAAGGGGAACTTTTGATATAAAGACTAAAATATCATTACTTTAGTTTAATGAATAAAGTAAAAAGGAGAAATTTAAATTTGTGTATATATATCATCTCGACCGGAGTTCCTATTAGCTTGCAATTAACAGTTGGATTGGAGATGCTCTAATAAAAGATTAGTTAATAGAATGAATTGTCTTTTCTTTTTGTCATAATTTTTTAATTTTAATTTTTTCACTTATTTTACTTTTTTAACTAAAAATGAGGATATTTTCATCTTTTATAGAAAGTTTAACTTTTCAAAACGCAGTTGTGTGGATATCATCGAAACGGACCAATTCGGTTCACTAAGTGGATGGTTAGGAATTTTTGGCCCAGAATTCGAAGGTTAAAAAACGTTTGTCTCTGTTTGACGGTCTTTATTATTTTTATTTTTTTTGGAAAACAATTTTTTACGATAAAAGTTGGTCCTTTGTTGATTATTTGTCGTCTTATCACTTCTGTGCAAATTGACCATTTTTTTTAATGCACAATTGTTTGATCCCAAAACTACCCTCAATTTTTTTAGGAGAGAAGAGCATACAAGGGTAATTTTGTAATTTGAAATTCGGTGAGGACATGAATGAAAAAACAAATTTTAATGGGTGTGTCTTGCACAAAAATTTGAAGTCTATTAAATGGGGGTAATTTTTAGTGGAAATTACACTAAGACAGAATTTTAAAGATTGAATTTCAAAAATCAGATTCAATTAATAATAATAATAATAAAATTATAAAATTAATCAATTTATCCAAACGTCACACCACACCACATCTTAATTCACTTCAAACCTATTTTCATCTCATTCTTCCATATTTCTCTCTCTGTTCCATTTTTCTTTGCTTTCTTCATTGCAGCGGCGCCTCAGTACAGCTGGAGCAACGACGCTCAGATCTGAACAGCGGCGCTCAGCATCGATGATTTGAGATGCTGCGTGTAGCAGCGATATGTTCGCCGCCACTGTCGCAATTTTGTATTTTTTGCGACTCCTTCGCACAGCTGGAGCAGCGACGCTCATATTGGAATTGAGCGTCGTTGTGCGCGATGATATGTTCGAATCGAAGAGGTATGGTGGATTGGAGGAATCTATTAGATGTTGGGATCGAAGAGGTGATGAGCATGGTGGCCACTCCGTCCAGTTTGCGATGGTTGTGAAGTTCAGGTTGCTGTGAAGTCCGGCCTGGTTATGGTGTAATAGTGGTGTTGGTGGTTGTTCAGTGGTGGTTGTATGATAGTCGTGCAGGTGGTTGTTGGTGACGATGGCAGTGATGGTAGCTGTGGCGGTGATGACGAAGGTTGTGACGATGGCATTGGTGGTGCGTTTCTGTTGGTGGTGCGGTGGTTGTAGGTGGGTAGTGGTGATGTCACAATTTTCGATTGTCATGTTGTTGGGACAGTGGTGAGGTGATGGTCACGAGTTTTGGTGGTGGTCACAGATTATTTGGACATTTGGGACCATTAAATTTATTAATTTGTGATCGATAAACAATATATAATCAATGAAAAATATAAATTGTGACTAAGAAATAACGCGTGACCTAAATTTTTTTAATTGTGACCGATAATTTGAAAATTTGTGACTGTCTACTAAATTGTGACATATAAATTTTTTTATTTGTGATCGATGAATAAATTGTGACTTATAAAATTTCTGAATTGTGACCTATAAAATTTCTGATTTATGATCGTAAAATAATTTGTGACTTGTAAAATTTTTGATTTGAGACTGATGAACAAATTGTGACAAATAAATTTTTTTAAATTGTGACCGTAAAATAATTTATGACTTTTCAATTTTTTATTTGTGATCGATGAACGAATTATGAACTAAAAAATTTTTGAATTGTGACCGTAAAATAATTTGTAACGTGTAAAATTTGTTATTTGTAACCAATTATATAAAATAGTGGCTGTTTATATTGGTCAAATATGTGGTTTTTGTAGAATAAATTTTATCCAATTTTAAACAAAAACCAGCATCCACATTCTCATCCCCTCTTAAACTTCCTTTCTTGAATGTTTTTCTCGTACATTACTTGAAACCAGACCTCGACTTTTTAACATGTCTACAGAAGGTAACAATGTGGAGGAAACTCTCTCTTCCAACCCCAATTCACCTAGGAATCGGGTGAAGTTCTTGTGTAGCCATGGCGGTAAGATTCTTCCCAGGCTGGCCAATGGTCACCTTAAGTACGTTGGTGGCGAGACCCGTGTCATTTCCATGCCTCGAGACATTGCTTTCCAAGGTAATACATATACACCATGCTTCCCCTGTATGGTATTCCCATTTCTCTTCGATGGATTTATTGGTTTGAATTGTTTTGTGGTATTGGACATGATATTGTAATACAAAGTCGTGAATTCTTTATGAAATTATAATGGGATTTTGTTTCCTTAATTGAGGGGTTTTTTTTTTTTTGAGATGAATTATGCCTCAGTTCATATATTTGCCTAAAATGATTTTTCTTCCAAAACATAATCAGAAATTTTCTGATCATTGAGGAACCCCAATTTTGCTTTGATTGTGTACAGAACTAATGAAAAAGCTGACATACCTGATTGATGGAGAAATGATTCTCAAGTATGAGCTGGTGCCTGAGGAACTGGATGCCCTGGTCTCTGTAAAATCTGATGAAGATCTAAGCCACATGTTCAAGGAGAGTGATCGCCATGGAAGTGCAAAATTCCCAAAACTCCGAGCCTTCCTGTTGCCTGCAGCCCCTGTTGTAATGGAGAACCAGTTAGGTACTATGGAACCCCATGCCTTCGAGCAATGGTATATTGATGCCATCAATGGCGTAATTCCAACATTAGCTGGCACAAAACAACATCCGACCATCAACATTACACGGCAAAGTTCCCTGGTTTCCTCAGCATGCTCGTCCCCAAGATCAGAAGACAGCTACACTGCTGAAACAATAAACAGTGAAACAATGATTTGGGGAAATTACCATAATGGCAGAAGCAATCTGCATAAAGTGAGAAGCTCACCTAATATATGCAGCCTATATGCTTGACATAATAGCAATCATGTTCATCAACATTCCCACAGCAATTACCATAATTACAGACAACCTCATCAACATTCCCACAGCAATTACCATAATTACAGACAACCTCACCACCCCTGCTGCCAATATCCCAAACTACCGATCGATCTCAGCAGAAATGGTGTACCTGAAAGGCTCATTTCAGTCAGGTCTGTAGGCCGGGTTGAGGGAATAAGGTACCAAACTGATCATGCTCCTCAGGACTACTACTCTGCTTCAAGGCAGAACCGAGGGAGCAGGTGTTGCATCAAATGCATGCATTATGAAGAGTGTAATCCTTGTTCAGACATTAGAACAGTAGACAGAACAGGTAGTCCTGCCATGAGCCCTCTTTCATTGAGCCCCCAGCATGGGGCCAGCCGGATGAAGGCATGGGATAGTATAATAGCTGGAGACAGTTGAACTGAAAAAAAAAAGTATAATACAGACTAAGCAATTATATACACATTCAAAGAATAGCTGAGGATTATATTTAACTAGTGTTATTGGGCACTGTAAAATTCATGCACATAGGAGCATCTAAATGCATACGAGGCCTTCTAAGTTGAGCTTTAGATGCAGTCAGACATGTACATTAATTGTAAAGCATACATTATTATTGTCATTCTTTAAGGATGTAAAGTTGTTATAAAAATAAAGGAAAAAAAGTTCAGATTAATGACTTTAAAAAACCAAGGAAAGAACAGCAAAAGTATTAAAGAACATCTTTTTTGTGCATGTCACCTACAGACCAGCTACAACAGTTGTTTTTAGTAAAGAGAATAACAATTGAATATGTATCAAATGAACTGGGCAAGCAAATTAAGCATGATAAACTGTAAAATGCATCCTGAAATGATTACAAATACAATTTTGAGGGTGAAAATATCTAGTTTTGCTTATAAAACACCTAGTTGAACGCTTGTACTTTACGAATAAATTTTCTCAAACCCCTAGTGCTATTGTACTCAATTCCAGCAAAAATAATCCTTATGATGAGCTTTTAAAAAAAAAACAAAAAAGTTAAAATAAAAGTTCGTAAATGAGCTTCGTATCAATTTCCCATGCTGATCCATTTGTTGTCCGTAAAATCAGCATCAATGACATCTTCTTCAGGTCCCTTGTCTGATAACTCCGAAGAAACCGCCCCATCACCAGGTGCTGGGCCAGTTTTAGCCTTTTAGGTGCTACACCAGGTTGGTTGTACAGGGACTGGCCAAGCTGCATCACTTCCTGATTGAGAGCAGTCATTGCATCCTTTATGGCTTGGGTTGAGCCTCTAGATATAGCATCCTTAAGTTACCCAAGTTTTGCCTTGACCTTCTCTTTTACTGGGGCAGGAACCTTATCCCCGAGTTCCTTAATTTGCATCTCTGTCTGGTAAACAACTGAATCAGCCTGATTAGCATCTCTCTTCTCTTTGTTCCTTAGCGAACCTTTCAGCCTCTTTAACCATTCTGTCAACCTGAGAATGCAAGAAATGCGAACTGAGTATTCATTTACAAAAGAGATCTAATTAGAAAGGTGACGCTTTTCTTATACATGAAAATCCCCATTGAACAAAGAGTGTCTGCTACAACAGCTCCCACTTAGTGGCTTCTTCAGCGTGACCTATGAGATTCTGGCTGCTAATCTCTAAATGGGCGCAATACTACACAGATTATGTTTGTTAAACAGTGAATCACAAACTTGTACCTCATCATTAGGCAATGTGCTGGCACCAGTAATGGTGATATCTTGTTTCTTCCCAGTTCCTTCGTCTATGGCAGTGACTGAAAGGATGCCATTTGCATGGAAGCTGCCCAAAGATTTATTATCCCTGACAAACTCTCTCTCACCTTGAAGGACATTAATCTCAACACTTGTCTGACCATCAACAGCTGTTGAGAACACTTTTGATTTTGAAGTAGGCAATGTTGTATTTCTTGGAATAATATTTGTCATAACGCTGCTAAGAGTTTTGGTGTCATATCCAGAAGTATAATTAATATCACTAACATCCCCAGCCAAAACGCCAGCCTGAGCAAGTAAAATTATGCAGGAATCTATAGATATCATCATCAATCTGAACCATAAAGAGTAACAGGTTTCCGGAAAACATAAAAAGGGTATAGGCCAATTTGAACAACCTGAACAACAGCTCCAAGGGAAACAACTTCATCAGGATTGACTGTAACATTGGGGTCTTTTCCAGTTCTAGAGAAAATCCCGAAAACGTAAGGGATCGTTGAAAAATAATACGTAGTGAGTACTTGCATGGTCCCACGATGAATAACGTTTAATTATTGTACTAGTTCTAATCAAATTCGATCGATGTAACACAAACGAGTAGTTGTTTTGTAATTATCCTAAATTAAACTAAGAATGCCGTAAAAAAATGGTTTTTTTTTTTTTATCAATTAATGAGATGCATGTATTGGATTTAGAATCTCTCTAGTGATCTCTGCTTTCAATTCTCGACTTATGTAAATTAATGTTCTTCAAGTGTTTGCGACGATCAATAATCCACCAATATTTAATAATATTTTCCAAGATATATTAAATATATCCTAAGTAGAACTCAATCCTATTTTTAGTCCAAATTCATATGCAAAAAAAAGCATTTAATCACACGATATTACATAGATTGCACACGTAATAAATATTATTCCTAATACATATTGCAAGTGTGTCAAACATGCAATGTTCTATTGTTAGTCTTCCAATAATACAATAAGTAACAAATTGTCTAAATGGTGATCAAGCATTCAAACAATGAATCGGGCATACATATTTAGGACGTGTTCGATATGACTTAAAATCCAATTAAAATTGAAAATATAGCCGTTATTGGGTCTCACTCGTCTACTAAAAGTCAACAATAACGGCTAGTTTTTCAATTTTAATCCGATTTTAATCTCTACCGAACACGCCCTTAATTTAAACTTTCAAATGTCTCACTCGTCTACTAAAAGTCAACAATAACGGCTAATTTTTCAATTTTAATTCGATTTTAATCTCTACCGAACACGCCCTTAATCAAGAACGCAAGAAAAACTAAAATTTCTAAAATCTTCAAGTGAATTGAAAAGATAAATTAAAAGGATTAATCATTCATCAAATACACAAAAAGCTTAACCTAGCATTGTCATATCAAAATTATACAAAAAGATACGAAAAGACATCACTCGAAGTAAAGAAATCGACAAAGAACTTGAAACTCAATTCCTTGCACTTCAATCTTCAACCCTGGCTTTGCATTTTCAAACTCTTGATGTAAATTCGCTTGTTTTCCTCTTGCTAGACTCAAACTATGATAAAAACTAGGTATATATAGGGCAAAAAGATACCAATCCAACACTGCCAAACAAAGAAAAGGAAACAGAATTTCTCCTTCGAAGTTGAACTAAGCGAGCAACTAGATTTAAGTGAGGTGTACGCCTCTAAGGAGCCTTTTGGCTTCATGCAGTCCAGGGCAGGGGTCAAGCGCGTGCCTGGCTTGTGGCTTGGGACCAATTTGCAAATCGGTCCTTGAAGTCTCCTTCCCATGCAATTTTGGCCCTTTTCGATCGTTTTTCATCCTGTTGTCTTCTATTCATGTCAAAATAAGTCCTAGTACTCTCGAATGTTCGTTCCTAGGTCCAAACCAACTTTAGATTATTTGAAACTTTAGCTTTCTTGCAATTCAATCCTCTTTTCATTATTTTCTCCAATTCCGTGTTTTTCATTGATTGTTTTCTAAAAAACACAATTCAAATCAATTAAACCATTTTTCGTTAAAATAACCAACAAATACTCTAATTTCAAAGCCTAAATAAGTTTATAAAATAAACTTAATAAACATCCCCAAACTTCAATATTTGTTTGTCCTCACACAAATTATAGCATAACTCAACAAAACTTGGTTAGATAGTTTGCCGTTAGTCTCAAGATTAGGCTTTTGTATCAATACTTTGGATGGCTTTAAAATCATACAATTGAAATTAGCTTCCACTTATTCAATGTGACACTCGACGTGTGTGTATGAAGACTTATGTAGAACATCACAAGTTCATGAATGGTTCAATTCCTGACCTTCAATAGTCAAATGTTTTCTTTCTTCACTAGTGAGATACACACGCATGTGACATAGAATATGCACGGCATAATAATAATAATAATAATAATAATAATAATAATAATAATAATAAGCAAGTGCATGAAACAGAAAACATATTACATGCTTCAATTAAGCCCCGAAAACTTGGTTGAAAGAACTAAACCTTCATTAAGAGATAAGTAACCTAGTCGAGTCTTAGGGATTGAAGTAATAAAAAATATAGGAGAATTGTTATTTGTTGAAGTGTGAATTTACACAGGAAACATAGAGTTGTGAAATCTCAAAACATACCAACACTTGTTAACTCTATATAAGCAGCAAATGTGGACAGTTGTGACAGGCCTCTATAATATATTAGTCTCAAACATGAGTAAACAAGTCTCTCCACAATTGAAACTTCTATCCAAATCCAGTTCATTTTCAATAAATTAACACAAGGGATGCATGCAATGTCGGTATTTAGATGAATGAACTCGTTAAAAATAATTTAATGCGCTTAAGTAGGAGTAAGTGTAAAGGTCCAGGAAGAAGTGGGCATCACTTTGAAAGGCTAAGTGAAAAGAAAGAATGGGGAGGGGAACCTTTGAACAAACTCTGCAACATGAGGGAGTAGTAGAAGGTAAAATCATAAAAAAGGTGAAACAGTCCTTATACCTGAAACATCAAAAGTGCCACTTCCAAGGTCTTTTGACAACATTTTTTAAGTGAATGTTGTCATTGTTTAATATAAATGAGTTTTAGCAGCGTTTTATAGAAAAATATTGCTATAGACCCCTTTTTTGCAACGTTTATTAAGTGTTGCGGAATGTTTTATTTTTCAGGCAACGTTTTATAAAAAAAATGTTGCGATAGATCCCTTTTTGCAACGTTTATTGAGTGTTACGGAAGGTTTTATTTTTAGTAATGTTCAAAAGAAAAGTCTTTTACAATATTTGTCAAACGTTGCAAAAGTAAACTTTTCTCCAGTGAGTTCATTTATAATTCGGAGAAACCTCTAAGCCAGCAATCCGACCAGCATCCTTGGTTGCTGTCCTCTGAGAATCATTGAAATAAGCAAGAAATGTGACTGCTGCTTTAATAACCTCGTCATTCAGAAAATTTGATGCATCATCCACAAGCACTTCATTAGATGCAATTCATAAAAAGGATGATATGGATCAGTGATCACATAAAAATGTGATAGGATGACTTTATCTATCTAATCATCTACTATCGCATACACATCGTCAACCTTCTTGTCATTTTTTTGACAAAGTAGACTAATCCATAGTCATAATAACCCGATTAAAAATGTTCCAAATTACAATTACCAGTTGAAATCCGAGTCCCTTGTGAGGTGGTTCAAAATTATACCGAGTCGAGCAAAATACAATAGTACAAGTTTATTTCTTACTCATTTATAAAAGTTAAAAGTACTATATTATTAGTGAAAATTTATTTAGTCCCATTTGACAATCATTATTAAAGGAAGATAAATTTTTAAATAGTGAATTTTAGGAGAATGTGTAGTTAAAAATAGAGTTGTCAATTTGACTCACCGCTCGAACACCCCGTGACTCAACTCGGGAAAAACCCGAAGCGGCCCGGTTCACAGCTCGAAGAAACTGAGCCTCGTTTTAGAGCGTCGACCAAGCCCGAGTTAGCCCATGTAGCTCGTCGAGCCGGCCTAAACATGGAAAAAATGGCCCTTGTTATTTGGGGAAAAAAAAAAAATTAATGGCAGCTACAACTACCTTAAAAACAGGCAACTACTGTTGCGTGTTAAAAAAGAAAAAATGGGGCAACTCTAGCTGTGGCTACAACTAACGCTAAAACAAGAAGCTACGTAGTTGCCTTTAGTACAAAAATAGAAGGCAGTCATAGCAGGTAGCTACGGTTGTCTTCTGCCTTTAAAAAAAAAAAANACTCCCGCTAAAACAAGAAGCTACGTAGTTGCCTTTAGTACAAAAATAGAAGGCAGTCATAGCAGGTAGCTACGGTTGTCTTCTGCCTTTAAAAAAAAAAAAAAAAGCTGAGCCCAAACCAAGCTTCGATTGTTTTGCCAAGCGTTGGCTCAGTTCGAGTCAAAAAAAAGCTCGAGTCATTTTTACCTGAACCTCGAGTTTTGACTCGATTCGTTGACGTCCCTAGTTAAAAAGTATGGAAATTTTTTAAATTTACATGCAGAATAATTTATTATGTGAATGTATTGTTAAAAATGAGCAGATGAAAAAAAAGAGTTTCAAAATAATGGTTATCATACGGGCTCAGTCTATGACAGACGGTAAAACCTATTGCATGCAAAATTTAAATAGTCATATGGGCATTCTCATTTTTCACTGTCTAGGCATCCTGCAATCCCGTGCATAAGAAGAAGGGCTCTCAAAATTTCCAACAAATATTGGTAAAATATCTCAAGAGCACATCTCTCTCATGAAAAATGCTCATCAACACTTTACAATCAGATTAGTCTAGAAACTTCACTTGTAAATTGTGATGTTCACAGGCTGGTTATAGCGGTAGCTATGAAAATCGAACCAGTGTACTACGAATAAGTATTATGTGATAAAATTCCATAATGTCACAAGTGGCTAGGAGGGCAAAGCCATGAATAAATATTGCCTCGGAGTGTGCTTTGGAATAAGCCAGTGGACTGTGGGCCCATTTAGTATAGTTTTTGCTGGAAGAACTTTTGGAGGAAGTCTTCTTAATTTTTGTTGGAAAATTAACTTTCTCTAAAAGCTCTTTTAACTACCAAAAAGTTAGTGTATTGTGGGCCCATTTGTTATAGCTTTTATTGGAAGAGCTTTTGGAGGAAGCATTCTTAATTTTTGTTTGAAAATTAATTTTTAAAAAGTACTTCTGGTTTGAACCAATTTCCTCTTAAAACTCTTCTAACTACTAAAAACGTTTTCATAAAATTAGTCAAATGGGCTTAAAAGCAACTTTTAGATCTCAAAAATTTATTTTGACTTTTCAGAAGCCATGTCAAACGGCCTTATATCTGGAGGGATACACGAAAGTTGTGAGCAAGAAAAGGACGCATCAAGTTGTTTCAAGTTTGGAGGAAAACAATGACGTTGCGACAAAATGGAAGACCAAAGAACAAGAACTATTCGCTTGTTCAAGTTACGAAGAAAACAAGTTCGAAACTGCTTTTTATTCATATATTTTCCAACTATGCTCAAAGTTTTTTTTGTCTGCTGCAAAAAATCTGTTCAAGAATACCATATATCAACATCATTAAGTATTTGGCCAAAGTTCCATGGAGATTAAGACAAGGTTGAAGTGTCATTGCTTACAAGTAACTTTTGAGGCTTATTGTCACGGTGACGAATACCAATGGGATTATGTATATAAGCAAGTGCTCGGCATGATCAATCCCTTCTAACTCGTTTATGTTTTTCAGAAAATCACCATTTTTCTCTATCACAATTCCACTCCAAATTGAATTCTTGAAAATGCATCAATTCAAAAGAAGAAGAAAACCCCGATCATGACAAGAGTTTCTCTGCAAGAATACAAATGTGAAGAGCTATAAATAGATAATATGGTGATGTGAAGCATGAAAAGAGCGTACTTACTCTTTTAACTAACTCCTAATCTTCTAGATTAAGTCCCTGTTTGACAATCATTATTTTAAAACTCTTTAATTCTCATATTCACTTTCACACATTTACGCAATAAAAATATATTACACGTAAATTCAAAACTTTTCTTCACTTTTTGATCACACATTTAAAAAAAAAAAAAAAATCACTATTCAAAATTTCATATTTTCCAAATAATGACTATCAAACCGGGGCTAAATAACATCCCCTTTCAAAATTTATAATTTGCCTTTTATTTGAAGCACTAATAGATGCTTCACGTTCACAATTGAGTTGGATTTTGAAACCAAAATTTGCAAACACCAGTAGAAGACTTTTTTTTCTTAATAAAAACTTAATCAGATTAACATCTGGCCATATAATACCCCATAATCCATTGACAGAAAATCCTAATTATGTAACAAATTACATAATTGTGCAGCCTGTAGTGTTTTCTTCGCTGAAGTAATCGCACCTCCTCGTAACACAGCAAGGCGGCCTGCCATATACATATCCACGTCCACCACATGCATAATTCCAGTCGCAGCACGGCTGTGGCGGCGGTGGCGGAAAGCCATAACCATGGTAGCACGGCTCATAGCCGTAACCTTCATAGCACGGGCCACAGCAAGGATTGACTGGATGAACCGGCGGCCCCTGTGCGGGGTTAGTCAGTGGTTTGGGCTTAGGGGCAGCCAGTGGTGGTGCATTTCCCTTGCATTTTGATTCGGGTTTCTCTTGCTGATCTTTAGGCTCTTCGGGCTTCAGCATTGGAGGCTCTTTGATTTCAATGCTCTTAAACTTGAACGGTGGAAACGATGTGTTATTGTCACGAATCTTCTCAGGGATACAGCATATTACAGTGATTGTCACTGTATTTTCCTTTTCATCAAACACCCTGTCCCTAATTTCTCTTGTCCCAAAATTTTCACACCACAAAATAAAAGAACAGAAAAAGGGTCAGTCATAATCCAAAATATTGCTTATTGCTTTAAAAAAAAAAAATAAAAAAATAAAAAAAATGGCCGCTTTTAAGAACCGGTATTAAAAGAAGAAGGCTCACGAGGAATTCTGCAGAGAATTTTCTGGATCTTCTTGCAGCAGCAGGGGCATTGGAGATCAACTTTCAGCACCATTACAGTTTTCTATTAAATCAAATGAAAGTGAAGCAAAGTCAAACAAGAAATCTGATCAAATAAAAACGAACAGAAATTAGTGGGGTGTGATCAAACTTGTTACCTTCTCAGGCTCAGCCATGGTTGGTAGTGAGGAGTGACAGTTCTAGAATCAGAAAAACAAAGTTAGTTGATTATGATAACAAAGTTGAGACAGAGAGTACGATCCTATAACGTTGATATATACTTAAGGAGGAGAAAGTGGGAGCTTGGTCATGTTGAACTTTATGAAAGTCCTGTCTATAGAGGAGTGCGGTGGGGTGGGATGCTATTGCTGATTCTGTACTCTGTGTTTGCATTGATATACACAGTCAGTCACCTTCATAAACCCATATTTGTCTACCATTCTCCCGGGAAGGAAAAAAACACTCATTTTTACCACAATAAAATATTTTCCGCGTAAACTCACAAGTTTTCCCTACTTTTTAACACACACATTCTATAAAAAATCACTATTTCAAAACTCATTTTTTTTCCGAAAAACTCTTTTTAACGGGCTTCAAACAGCCAGTAAATTTCTGCAGTTTTATCGTACACAAGCAAATGGATTAAAATAATCCCTTCATTACGAAATTTGAATATCCAAGTAAGGAGGTTTCCAAGTATTTTTCAACAGAGAGAAATGGCTTTAAAAGATTGAGAGTGAAGAAGAGTTAAT
>CAIGRR010115265.1:0-16255 GCA_903798365.1 Fraxinus sp. 1973-6204 | reverse complement strand
AACATGGATTTAATTTAGGAGGAAGAACTAGTGACACAAAATCAATTGTTTAAGTTCTACATTTGTTCGCGTAAAATGCTTGTTTTAGCAATCAAGTTATCAAACTTCTGTTTTTATTTCAATCACACCATTCCATTAATCCCTCCTAAAGAGAACATGGCATGGTATCGATGTAGCTAATTTGTGATCAAGTATATGTCATTTACCCATAATGTACACGAGAGATTTGATAGAAATTAAACTTAAGTTTGATAACTTGGTTGCAGCAATTTGGAATTTAGTAATCTAATTGAAATTATGGAGTTTGGAAATCTAATTGAAATTAATCGACAGGTTCAGTGATAAATAATTCTTTTTGCTCTCCACCCTATCAAATAATTCGCTAAAAAATTTAAACCCTTTTTCTCCGAATTCTCTGTGGACCTAGTGTTCAACCGATCAAGAAATAAAAACATTTATGATGAAGGATAAATGTGTCAATCTTGAGAGATCCAAAATGTGTTGCAACTATATTTCATCATTTCTCTTGTCATCATTTTGGAGACTAATTTCTGGAATATTCTGTGCAGCTGCTGTGAGAAAAGAGATATCTGATGAGACTGATCGAGAGACAGGACGCAGCAAACAAATTTCTAGTGTTCCAATATATCTTAGTATTTATTCCCCAAATGGTGAGGCGGGGAAGGATTATCGATCATGTTTATTTTGCAGATTCAATTCCCTGTGCAAAATAGTTTCTATCAATATTATGAAAGCTGAAATGAGATGAAAAATGGTTCTGACGAAGCAATGGCAATACGTACGGTTTAATATATTAACAGCAGATAACACTGTCCTTCTCGTCCATACTTCCAAGAAAAATAAAAAGAAATTAATAGAGAACAATAATAAAAGTTCCATGCAAGACATATAAATTGTGTGGGACATGCATAAAGCAGGTAAATAACTGAAGAACGGTTCTGGGCAAAACCATGTATGTCAGGGACATTTGATCGTCATTTATTAAATAGATCTGTTAAATGGTCTTGGTTTTATCTATGAATTGTGTCTTGAAGTTGCAGACTTGCAGTTGCAGTTGTTCTCTTATTCTTATTTGTTGATTTTATTTTTTGGCTTACTAAGTTATGTACTCAGATAACGACCAAAGTTCTGTTGTCCATTTCTGCTTCCCTTTTACCATATGAGTTGAATGAAATTTTAATGAATGTAATGTAACTGTATTCCCTCATTTTATATTTTGAGTGCAGTGAGTAATTTGTGCATTTCTGATTGTTGTAGTTGTGAATTTGACACTGATCGATCTTCCTGGGCTTACAAAAGTAGCTGTTGGTCAGTTTCGCATCCCCTACTTTTTGTGTTTAATCTTTTTCTGTCGCACTTCCCTTCATCACACAACCTGATTGGGTTATTGCTGGTTTATCAGAGGGTCAACCTGAAAGCATTGTGCACGATATTGAGAACATGGTCCGAAGTTATATTGAGAAGGTATTCTAAATTTTGAGGTTTCTTTGACCATAAAATTTGTGAATGTTAATGAGAACTTCCAGTTGTAATAGAATGTTAAGCTATTAATTTTAGACTATAGTTCAAGATGAGTTTATTTAAATAATAGTTTCTGGTTAAAATAATTTACTGCAGCCAAACTGTATTATTTTGGCAATTTCTCCTGCCAATCAAGATCTTGCAACATCAGATGCAATCAAGATTTCTCGTGAAGTAGACCCGAAAGGTATGGCATTTGTCATACTGTGTGGGGGCATGAGAGAGTGTTTATCACTTTTTTGAATGTTATTGCGATTCACAATCAGCATGCTTTAGTTTTTACATTTATTTGTCTGTTATCACGTTCCCACTTTGTGATGATTAGTTCTGTTTCCACTGTTTGATGGCTTTGTGATGATTTTATTCCAGGAGAGAGAACATTTGGAGTTCTAACGAAGATTGATCTTATGGACAAGGGTACTGATGCTGTCGATGTAAGTTGAGATCTTTATATTGCTAATCTAATGATACTGGTGGGACTAACCATAATCAGCAATGACAAGCTAAGACTTGTTTTTATAAACTTGACTTGGTAACATGAATCATTTTTTGCTACTCAGGTTGATAAGCACTACCCCTGTAAAAGGTCCAATAAAATCATTTCTTTCACAAACCACATTAGGGCACCTTAAGTTTGGTCTGCCTCTCCTTTCTATCTGTTATACTAATATTTTATCAGACTTATGATCTAGATCTTTTTTTGTATCTACTCATGACATGCTCCAGCCACCTAAAATTTCAATATCTCGGTTTATACTTATTTGGTGTCCCATTCTCTTTTTGGCAAATATCTACACCCATTTGGTATAGAAACTTATCAATCTTGACTTCTCCATTTATCCTGCTATTTGTTTTATGATTTTTTCTCGTTTTCCCTTTTACTGGCCGAACACTTGGTACAGAAAGCATAGTTGGACTAATAACTATTGTGTATAACTTACCTTTTTACCTTTTCTGATTCAAAGATATCTTCCATTTTGTCCAACATACTTTCATCCCACACATTACATTCACTTCGATCTTATCGTGCCAAACATAAATACCTAAACAATCACTACGTAAGAAAATATGTTCTAGTATCGTGATTCTTCTGTCATTCTTATTCTTACCATGACTAGAAGTGTACAGTATTCTGCTCTGCTTCTAATTATCCTAAAACCTTTAGGTTCTAAATTACTCTTGCGAAATGTTAACTTAGAATCTCTTTTGTTACGTCAAGCAAGACATAATCAGCTAATAACATACACCGGGGGATCTCTTTTTGGATTTGTCTCGTATGTTCATATATGTACGGCAAAAGAATAAATACTTTTGTTTGGAAACTTGATATGGTCTATAGTGATAAGAAACTCTACTACTAGCCACTGAATTTTGCATTATGACTGCTCTATCATCTACATCATTAATGATCATAAGTCATAACAATTCTTTTCTTCTGTAATTTCATTCCACTCCTTGTCACTTTTTTTTTTTTGGTAGATTAATAGAATGCAAATATTGGTTCTCTTTCTCTCTCTCTCTCTCTCTCTCTCTCTATATATATATATATATATATATAGTTTTCCATCAATAGTGAGAACAAACAGTGGTTTCCATATTATATTTTACCTGCATAAAACCAAGTTGGTTCACTGAAACCTTGAAATACACCTTGTATCTAGCTCAATCACCATCTCTCGTGATTTTATAGTTTCACTCATGAGCTTAATTCCGGGGGGGGTGGGGTGGGGTGGGGGGAAGCTTACTTGTCAGATGACTGATTATCCTATATATTCTAAATTTGTTTGGGGAGATTCTTTAATGACAGAAGCTTGCTATTAGTAGCGTATACATACCTAAGGAGCCTGTTAATATGAGCAAATCAGATGCTGCCTCTTAATGTGGTCTACCCATTCAGAATGAACATATCCTGTGTTTTTTGTTTCAGTGTAGATATTCTTGCTTACATATTTGGAGCCTGTTAGTAGGAGCAAATAGGCACTGCCTCTTAATCCAGTTTAGCAATTTCACAAGACTAACATGTCCCATCCTTCTACTCATAGATAAAACTGTTTGCTTCATCTTCTTGCTGGCACATCTGTTTCGATCAAGTTTGTGTATTCTGTTGTGCAATCTAGAATCAAATGGTTTTCTTGTTTTTTATTTTAATCTTAATCCTGGAATCTCAGCCACCATAAACGCCTTTTGTAGAAAGAAATCATTGACTTTCAGTTTGTGTGCTCAATTTTCATTTTCTTCAAGCACTATGCATCCGTTGTTTTTATCTGCTTCAACATAATCGTGTTTCTGCTGGATGTAATTGTGCCTTATTTTAAAGAGGTTTATGAGACATTCTTCTGTTTAAGACGCGTTGCAAAACTGTTACAAACATTTGCTTGCTAGTTTGGCTAAATCTTTCTTAAACCACTTTTTGTAACATAGGTGCAGTTATAAACTTAAAAATTTAGCAAGTTTTCAGCAGAAATTTTATGCATAGAACGATTTTCCTAATTTTTAGGACTAAATGGTGTACTTCCTGACTTGTGTTTCTATGACAATTAGATCTTGGAAGGAAAGGCATATAAGCTGCAGTTCCCATGGATAGGTGTTGTTAATCGCTCTCAAGCAGACATTAACAAAAATGTGGACATGATTGCTTCTAGGCGTAGAGAGCGGGAATATTTCGCTCAAACTCCTGAGTATAAACATCTTGCTCACAGGATGGGTTCTGAGCATCTTGGGAAAGTTATGTCCAAAGTAAGCAAATATCTTGCCTTACAGAAATTTTTTTCCATTATAATTTAAGATGCTAACAAAACCCAAATGAAAATTTTCTAGTTTTCTTATAGCAGCTTCTCTCAAAAAACGTGTTTTTTTTTTTTTAATACATGTCAATTTGAGATTTTGTGGTACACTTGCATTCTATTTCCAGCCTAGAATACTGAATGTAGGAAAACACTGCTGCTTGATTTTTTCCACCCTTTACAGAAATAAGGAAAATGCATCCACTTTTTTCAATATTTTCATTTTCTGAAGCTTTATTTAATGGTTTAGTCTTTTTTTTATTGCCTTTTAAGCAAAAATATGCATCCACTTTTTTCAATATTTTCATTTTCTGAAGCTTTATTTAATGGTTTAGTCTTTTTTTTATTGCCTTTTAAGCAAAAATCTGTGAAATGCATGCATTTCTTAAATGAGTTTTACGTATTGCTGGCAGCTTTATCAGTATAAATTGCTAATAATTGTGTTATTTTCTAGCATTTGGAGTCCGTTATCAAATCTCGAATTCCAGGACTGCAGTCACTTATTAACAAAACTATCATTGAGCTAGAATCTGAGTCGATTCGTCTGGGGAAGCCTGTTGCTACTGATGCTGGAGTAAGTATGTCATCCCATTTATTCCTTTTCTAGTTTAGATTAATTCATGGTGTCATTTTGTATGTGCATGCTTTCTTTTATGTTTAAAGGGAAGTTTAGGATGTTACTTTTGCTTTTAAGTGCTTTTACTGCATGAAGTGTTTTGATCATTTTAACCTTTAATTATCTACGCAGGGAAAACTGTACATGATTATGGAAATCGTTCGTATCTTTGATGGAGTATTCAAAGAACATCTAGACGGAGTGTATGTATTTAAATTTTCGTTGGCATTCTTTCTAATGTATGATCTCATTTTTGATTCAGTCCATCCTGATTTTCATTTTATTATTATGAAATTTGCAGTCGATCAGGCGGTGATAAAATATATAATGTCTTCGATAACCAACTGCCCGCTGCATTGAAAAGGTTGCAGTTTGACAAGCATCTTGCGATGGAAAATGTTCGAAAATTAATAACTGAAGCAGATGGATACCAACCTCATCTTATAGCACCTGAACAAGGTTATCGTCGTCTCATTGAAACTGCCTTGGTTACTATTAAAGGTCCTGCTGAGGCATCTGTTGATGCGGTATAAATTTCCATTACAGTTGGTTTTGCATGCTTATCGAGTAGGAGTTTATAATTCTGTCTTTCATTTGAATTTTATTCTGGGTGCATGAAGTAATTGTAGTGTTGGCTTTTGGAATCATGTGGTTGATAATGCAAAGAAAATGATAAATGTGATGAATAGACCAAGTTTGTATTCTTATATATCATGTGACTGAAAAATGTGAGATGAACCTGGGGTTATCTTGAGGGGCCAGACTGAATATCTTTATTTATTTATTTTCAGGTTCATGGACTACTAAAGGAATTGGTTCACAAATCAATTAGTGAGACTGTGGTACGTATAAATATTTCATATTGTGTGTCACAATTTTAGTTTAACTATACATGGATAAAAGTAAGGTGTCTTGGACATTACAATCCCCTTGGAGTTGGTTGTTACACATACAAGGAATTCTGAATTTTTTTTATTTCATTATTTTTTTAAAAATTATTGCTATCTGTCATCAAAATTAATATGTTCGCTTATCTCCTGCCCCCTCTCGCGCGCACACCCCACAAAAAAATATAATAAAATAAAAATGAAAAGAACTTGTGTTAAACAACTTGATATAAAAGCTTAAGTTGTTAGAGAAGAACACATATATATCATTTAAATCTTATCTTCAACACTCCCTCTAATGTGGAGGTAGATTCATTTTTTCCCACCAAAGAATAACACATGCACAATCATTAAATGAGTGGCGATGAGAATTGAACTCGGAACCTTTATATGGTGCTTTGATATCATGTTGAACCACATGATCTAAAAGCAGGAGAGCTATATTTAGATCAATTATATATTATCTCAACAACTTGAATGGAAGTAGGGAAGATACCAATGACAAGGAAATGGAGAACTTATCTTGATGCATGAAATATTTCAAATTTAGTTTTACTTTTAAACACTTATGGGGGATCTATTGCTGTGCAGGAGCTGAAGCAGTATCCCTCTCTCAGAGTGGAGGTTGGGCATGCAGCTGTTGAATCGTTAGAGAGGATGAGGGATGAAAGCAAGAAAGCAACTTTACAGCTAGTTGAAATGGAGTGCAGTTACTTAACTGTAGATTTCTTCCGCAAGCTTCCTCAAGATATTGACAAGGGAGGAAATCCAACTCATTCATTGTTTGATAGATACAATGACTCATATCTCAGACGTATTGGTACGTGTGCTGCTTTCAATTCCTTTTTTATGATTTTAGATCTATAATAACATGTTGAGTAGGGAGGGTTAAATAGTACTCGACAGTATTAAAGAAGAAAAAAATTAGTCAATGTTTGAGCCCCCCATTTTGTGAGAATAGATTTTGTAAAAAATGACCGTTGGAGAATTTGTGTTTAAAAAGTGGTCAAAAAGTTGAGTTTACGTGCAAAATTATTTTATTGGGAGAATATGTGGTTGAAAATGAGTTTAAAAAAAAATGAATTTAAAAGAGCGAGGCTAAGAGGGGCAAAATCTTGTTTATTATACCGTCGAATTCATTCGAGCACAATGTACCAACCCATGCTCTACTGTTCATTCTTACATCAAGATTACCTCCTTAATAGGCTTCTTGCTTCTTGAACAGGATCAACTGTCTTGTCTTATGTCAATATGGTCTGTGGAGGTCTGAAGAACTCCATTCCGAAGTCTATTGTTTATTGTCAAGTTCGTGAGGCAAAACGTAGCTTACTTGACCATTTCTTCACCGAGCTAGGCAAACGAGAGGTACGAATTCCATCTCCTATAAATATCTCCGGCCACCCCGTGAATGGAGTGGGAATATTCAAGGAACAAGAAAAAAGTATTTGGCATTTATAAAAAAACTGTTAATGTGGCTTTACAGGCAAATCAGTTAGGCAAACTGTTGGACGAGGATCCAGCGATTATGCAGCGACGCGTATCTCTTGCAAAGAGACTGGAGTTATACAGAGCTGCTCAAGCTGAGATTGATTCAGTGGCCTGGTCAAAATAGATGTGGAGATCTCTTTCACACTATTATGTGTCTTTTTCTCTTGCTTCTTTATCCAACACTTTTGGCTTAGGTGAAGATAGGAGACGTTTGATTTTTTTTTTATGCGAGAACACTGGTTGAGATCTGTTTTGTGGATTATTTTCCAAATCTTTTCTGTAATTAGCTATATATATTATTATCTTATAGAGTTCGATACAGTCCTTTTTTGGCGAATATATACACCTTGAAGCATCTTGTTTGACCCAATTACCTAGTGCTGCTTGCTGGTAATTGTGGCATTGAATGTCTGGAGATTGATTGCTAGTTGCCAGTTAATTGTCCCAGTGGTCACTGAATTTATTTTCGTGTCTTCGATTGTACACTGAACTTAAGATGTTATTTTTTGGCCACTGAACTTATTCAAATCTTGGATGTTACTCATCGGCATAACATCCGTTTCAAATTGTTAATGGAATTAGTAACGTGGTGGCTTATGGAATGCACATATGACGTTAACAAATTGTCTCATTTTCGATTGCATACTGAATTTTAAAGAACGTCTTAGATTGCTTACTGAAGTCTAAGATAGTCGAATTTTGGCCAATAAATTTATAAAAATAACATCAGATTGTTGTTCGTTAAAAAATGTGTACCACAGAGCACATGCTCACACAAAAGTAATAAAATGGACAAATGAGTTCATGATGTCGATCTCAGGAGAAATGATTACTCAATTACACAATAATTAAATTTAATTTTAACATATTTTTGTAAAATTTTAAACTATTTTCATCATTTAAAAAATTCAATTTTTTTATGCGTTTTGTTAAAAATTAAATTAAAATTTGGATTTTGTAACAAAATACACAATAAATTTAATTAAATGGATTGTGTGTTTCGTTACAAAAATTCAAATTTTACTTAAATTCATTGTGTGTTTTGTTGCAAAATTCAAGTTTTATTTTAATTTAGTTTTAACAACTAAACAAACAAATAAATTTGAATTTTTCAAAGGATGAAAATAGCTAAAAATTCTACGACATTATGTTACAATTAAATTTAACTATTGTGTAAATGAGTAATCACTTCTCGTAGGATCGACCCGAATTCGTTTGTCTATATTATTACTTTTACGCAACTCGTATGCTTGTGATACACATTTTTTAACGAACAAGCCGACGTCATTTTTCTAAGTTTCGTAGCCAAAGATAGACTATTCAAACTTCAATGAGTAATTTAAGACTTTTTCAAAGTTTAGTGAGCAATTAAAGACGCGATAATTTGTTAATAACGTGATGGGGCGTAACATGTGCATTGTGTTAGCCACGTCAATAATTTTGTTAACGATTTGAAACAGATGTTATGCCAATGAATATTGTCTAACGATTGGATAAGTTTAGTGACCTCGAAATCTTAAACTCCAGTAAGCATTCGATGACACAAATATAAGTTCAGTGACAACTGAGATAATTAACTCGTTGTTAGCCCTTCTCGTGGTCGCTTCCAAATCATAAAGAAGCCTAAGCTCTAGGTCAATGTGGTGTAACATGTTTGCTTCTACGAACAATGGCATTTTAGTAGTGGTTGATGAATGAATAGTACTTGTGGGTCCATTAAAATATGTGGTTGAAAATAAATTTTAACCATCTATAAATGATTTATAAATTTATCGAGGCGGATGCTTAGTCTTGGATTTTTTAGATTATTTTATGATGTTTACCTTTCCTGAACATGCCTTTTCATGTATTAGCTAATATGTTAACTAATCATTCCCTATAAACCTGATCTGACTTATCTCTCTTGTTAATGTTCTAATACTTTCCAGTGAGCTTTTCTTCAACAAAAATGATTAATAAGAGTCAGTGATTAGATCTGCATATTTTAGGAACCCGTAAGCAGTTTGTTGATAAGTTTACAACTTAGGTTAATAACAACGACAATTAACCTTAAAGTCTCACCCTTTTTGTCCATTTTTCACGCAAGACCTTTTAATAACATTGTTTTATATTTAAGCAAATAAAATTCAATCTAAAGTTGGTGGTGATGTTGTTGAAGTATTTGGCGGGAATGATGATCACCTGCCACCTTTAACCACCATCCCCAACCCCACAACACCTCCACCTCCGGTCCTCCTCCTCCATCATCCACCTTAAAAGCTTATATTTCAAGACACGTTTAATCAATAACCTTTCACCAACTGTACCTTACAAAATTCTTGCTTTATCTTTATCCTTCCATTCATTTCCCACATTGCCAAATCTGAATTTTGCCAATGGATGAAAATTCGAGATTCGGGCCTTCATCCCGGTTCAAATTTGGATTATTTTTTGTGATTTTAATCTGTTTTGTAGAATCAATTATTTTTGTAGAAGCACAAAATCTTGATGAGCATGGCTTTAAAGAGCTTTGCAATACGGATCTCACCTCATTTCTTCCTCTTCCTTATGGCAGTCTACCAAATATGGTTTGTAAACCTGTTTGGAATTCTTACCTGCTAAGGGTAAGTTCATGTAAATCTTGCATTTTCTATTACTAATCTTTGAATATATTTCAAGTTTTATATATACTCTAAAATTATATAATGACATCAAATTGGGGAATGTGTTTTCAATTCTTAAACGTGAAATCAAACAATTTCTTGTAAACCAGTCACTTGAACAGCTTACAATGGTTATACTGCCAGGTACTTGTAGATTCAAGGCTATAAAGAAGAGGTAGACCCTAATTATAGTCAAGTCATTTTGTCCAGGCTGTTGGATTGTATAGAGCCTAATTATACTACTTATTTCTTTATATTAACCCTCTGTTTGATTTAGCTAAAAATATATTTTTAGTAGTTTTTCATAAAAGTTGAAAGAAATGTGTAATTGAAAATTTGATAAAAGTTATGGATCCTATAAAATGTGTGGTTGAAATGAGTGCTAAAAAATTGGGACCAGACGGGCTAGGTCTTCCTAGATTCCCACACTATATAGAGGAGATTGAGGGAGCCATTTTTGTGTGGTCCAACGGGCAAAGTACTCATTTTTTAGTGTGAATCTCCATTGTGAACTCCTGGATTTTTAATATGAAGCAATGAGTAGTCGTTGTACTCGTATTGATGGTGAATCACTATTGTTTCAATGTGGGTGTTTCTGTTTTGTTTGTTCATTATTGATCTCTAACACCGCCAAGTCTATTAGGTGGCTAAGCTGACAATGAAATAAGCTACTTGTTTTGTATTGCAGTACTCCCAATCCAAGGACAATGTGATCACCATTGTATTATCAACTATATACACCAGTGGATGGGTAGGAATGGGATTTTCCAGTAATGGAAGGATGATTAATTCTAGTTGCATGGTGGGATGGGTGAACATGGAAGGCCGAGCTCGAATAAAACAGTATCATATAAAGGGATTCAAACCCTCAGAAATCAAACCAGACGAAGGTCTCTTGCCACTCACAAGTGTTCCACCATTGGTCGTGGTTCGTGAAGCCACAATGTACATGGCATTCCAGCTTAAGTACAACACAACTCTCAAAACACAGCCGATTTTACTCGCTTTTAGCAGTAAACATCCCCACCATCTCCGGCTTACTGTTCATGATGACAAGCTGAGCATTAATTTTGATTTCTCCTCAGGTTTGTTCTTTTCTCATTTACTTGTCTATCCATGAAAATCTGATGGCATGTTTGATAGCGAAGAGTGGATGGCACTGGACATACTAAACAAGAAAAAGAAGCTAAAATCTTGCTTATTTTACCGTCTGGCCATGTTTAATACTGCTTATCACGCATGCTTTAACAGTTTTTGCTCTTATTGCCAAGAGATTTTTTTGAAAATTTTATTGCTAAAGAAAGTATAGATTTCGAAAGGAGGGAGAGAATCGACACGAAACTGCTGCTATATTGGGTGTTACTCCACATATAACTTGACGTGAAAGAGAAGGACTTGTTTGTGTAGTTTATTGAATCTTTATTATGACTTAACAGATAACTTGATAAATCAAGAACTCTTGACAACAGCTTCAAACTGTGTATGGTTTTAATATTCTATTATTTCCTTGTAAAAGTTTTAAGCTTGCCGAAAAATTGAATATAAAGTGGAAACCTTATTTCCCATTCATTCATGAATTGGAGAAACTGGCAGTTTAAATTAGGGGCTTGTCTCTCTTCCACCAAATATGTAACGAAGAAAGATTGAGAAAAGAAAGAACAGAAGAAAACAGAACTGTTATCAACAAGGATGTGAAACAGAACCAAATCATTTGCATGTGTAGTTCACAATAAGAAAATAGAAATTCGATGTAGTGAAATCAAGTAATCAATAATTCTGTTAATCACTATTTTATATATCACAAAAGTTTATAAGAATAGCACAAGTTTGAGACAGGGATAAGTGGTCTATACGAGTCACTAGCGTATCATTTGGGATGCAAAATCGTGCTCATTAATTTTAAGCTTCGGCATTCTTGTACAATCAGGACAGGAAGATTTTCGTCTTAAAGTTTTAGTTAATGAATCTTTACAGCCTTTCACTTGACATTTTGTCTGTTAATATAATCTGATTTATTTATTTATTTTAATTTTTTGGCAAACTTTTCATCACAGGAAATGTGGATAGCAATGTTGCTTCGTCCCCTAGCATTATCAAAAACAAGAAGACTCATGGAGTATTGGCTATACTGGCATGGGGTCTGTTTCTCCCTTTTGGAGCAATTTTTGCAAGATACCTTAAGCATAAGGATCCCCTGTGGTATTACCTTCATGTAATCATTCAGTTCATTGGATTTTTATTTGGAGTTGCTGCAGTGGTTGTTGGATTTTCACTCAACCACAGGCTGCACAATTACATTCCCGCACACAAAGGCATTGGAATTTTCATTCTCACACTCACCATTCTTCAGGTTCGTGCATGATCAATTAACTTAATCAAGTATCCAGCATTTGCCTTTTTTTCTAGTCATGTTTAAAGTCCCATGTTATAGAATTTTTTTGGATTGAACTTCAACTTATCAAATCATGTTTAGATTTGGCTGGTAGACTCGAATTAGCTCTTGATATAGATAGAGATGTATTTTCCTTTTTGCTACTAAGAAGATGTATTTTTATCCATATCGCTCGCCTTATAAGCTGATTTTAAAGGTAAGTTCTACTCAATATGATTATATCACATGTCAAAATCTATTTGCAACCACTCAATCTAGTATAGAAGAATCCTTACCTAGCTAAAGATCTCAAGCTTATTTCCTTGTTATAAACTATTCTGTTTACTGTCTTGAGTCCAAAAACTGGTGAAAGGATGACTTTGTGTGTCATTTTACATCCAGGTCACAGCGTTCTTTACACGACCTAGTAAGGACAGCAAATATCGCAAGTACTGGAGCTGGTCGCACAACTGGTTTGGGAGGATTAGCCTTTTCTTTGCAGCAGTGAATATAGTTCTCGGAATACATATTGCAGGTTCTGGACAAGATTGGAAAATTGGCTATGGATTTCTTGTTGGTTCGACATTGATTATATGCATTGTTTTCGAAGCACTGTCTAGGATTAAAAAGTCAGAAGAACCAGCATTCCCATCAACTTACCCAATGAATTCACTTTAGCAAGTGGTGTCATGTAAATTTGTGGTAGGCTCTCTTCCTCCCTTTCGATTTTAAGCTGAATATAGATTATACATAACTTACTTCATATTGCTCTTTGTTTCATATCATATAACTGTACAAACTTTCAACACGACTAGTAAACTAGTGAAATTTTTTGATTTAGAAGACATGAAAGTAATACTAAGTACTATATATGGAGATATGTACATCTATATACTTCTCACTTGAAGATTTCTGTTTTTTTTTTTTTAAACAGTGAAACTAAGATCTACACTAGGCGTTGCATCTGAAGAGAGTTTTTTGGTGATGCACTTGGAAGCATTAGACTAGGTTCAGCTTGTGCTCCGGGTACTCTCCATGACATAAAAGCTAAAAACATAGGCTCCCGGAGCAAAAAATCCTCCCAGCCCCGCCTGTCTTTCTTATCCAACCACTATACAGAACTATCTCCCTCGCCAGGGAAAAAAAGAAAAAAGTAAAAAGGATTAAAGGAATTTTTGTTTGCTGATTGATATTTTATATGTACTTTTATCTGTCGAGAGTGTTTCTTAGCATAAGCAATACCAGTTTGATGTAAACCATGCATTTGTGCAAATAGTTTTTTGCCCCTCCCATCTTCTGATGTCTAGCATGTTTGGATAGTTAGAGCATTTTCGAAATTATTTTGTAGTTGAGGTTGATCCGTCGTCTATAAGTTCATTTTGGAAATGGAGAGGGTACGTGGTTTGAAGGAAATGAGCATAGCATCACATGGAGTAGGAGAAAGCAGTGAGCTCACTGCATGGTCTCGCTCAAGTGAGCTGACCTAAGGTAGAGCTCACCTCATAGTTTCGCTCTCGCAGGTGCTCATGGTGTGTTCTTTGATGTTTGGACAGTTTCTGATAGTCCTAAACAGTCTGAATTAATTCAAATTCAAACCTAAAAGCCACGCATGAATAGTTGTAACTCTAAGTTGCATGAAAATCTATAAATAGATTTCGTCATTTCCATTTAGATAAGTCAAATTTGGTATACAATTGTTACTATCTTACATCCCTCTCCACTTGCATTTCAAAATTCGATTTTGTGCATTTTTTTCTCTACAAATAATTGTTTATACTTTGTCAGATACAAATAAACCTTAAGTATAAATTTCTTCATTTTTTCAGTGTTCGAGTTGTCTTTATGTTTACACCATGCAGACAAGACTTTAGGCTTCATCAATTGTATGTTCGAGTCGTTTTTGCATAATTGCATTTCAACATGCATTACAAGTTTGGTAGGGGCAAATAACGTTTTAAGGAAAGCGATATTATAATGTGCCTTGATGTCGAGTTTTGATGAATTCAAGTTTATACAGTTTCCAACTTCTCATTCTTGTACTCAAATTCTTAAACTCGAGACATTATTATCCATCATGGATAAGCTGAAAAGAGAATTACTTTCTTTTTTTTTGGCCAAAATTCTTTTTAAAGAACTTGCCTTTTTCTCCAAGTCTAAAATCTTACATTTTTAGTGTGAGTTTATTTCTTTTAAGCTTGGCAAATCAATACCCTCCAATCCCAGGGACGTCAAAACGGTGATTTTCGGGCTCAGTTTCACATTATTTTTATCTAACAAACAACCGATCCAAATAGTTCCAATTCACAACTAATATATTCACTTCGATTGCTCCTCAATCTCAACCACAAAAGACAAGATAACGATGATGATTTGTAACCACAAATGCAAGAAAGAAAAACAATGAAAAAATGGCACAAGAGGGGAGCAACAACACAAAGTTAAACAAAAAATGACTAGCATGATTAAGATAATGAACACGAATTAAATAACTAAAAAATAATTTTCCTCAAAAGAGTTTTTATACATTTTTATTGCCAAACATCAGTTAATTTCCACATAAAAATTGGTGGGGAATCATCTATAAGTAATATTATTTATCATCATAATANAATTGGTGGGGAATCATCTATAAGTAATATTATTTATCATCATAATAATGGAATATCGATGATATGACAACTCATTATTCCTCTCTCTTTCTCTCTTTTCTCATAAAAATTGAATTGTTCAATCTCATTATTTCACATAAACTGTCACATCATTATCATAATAATAAATAACATTTTCGATCATCTATCTATGAAAACAGTTGAGGGTGCAGTGAAGAAAATCATAATAAAGATTTTTCTTCATTGATGCAGAGAAATTATCAAGTGCCCATACATCAATATTTCTGCATTTTTTAGAATTTTAGGTTCTTCAGAACTGTACCAACAAATGGAATTAATGATCTATCAAAAGGAAAATAGTTACTATAATGTCCTTAACGATAAGGCATGCTCACATTGTTATCAATGAAGTAAAACCTTCATTGTGATCCGTATTTCAAAGGGTAGATATATATTTATTAGAATTTGGCTATTTGTACTACTTGGTGTACAGCCTCCTCACAATAGGGGGGAAAGCGTGCCACCCTATTGAGAGGGGATTGTACACCAAGGTGTAAATATAGCATCTCTCTATTTATTGAGAGTGGACACGGTTTGATTTAAACGTTTTTTTATGATTATTTTCAAATCAAACTTTTCAAAAAGAGATATCAACTTTTAGATAAGTAAAAGCATAAGTATATAAATTTAAATTATCGATACTACGCCTAAATTAAAATTTTCTAAACACAAAGTTACAAACAACTAATATATTGGTACATATACAAGTTTAAAGTAATAAAATCTACATTCTACCATTGAAAAAAGCTTCCAAATTCTATTCTAAAATAGATGAGGAAAATATTATTTTATCCTAAAGAGTCTATGAAGCTGACTAAGGGCCATTTTAGCACAACTGTTGTGAATAGAGCTTTTAGCAATATAGCTCTTTCAAAAAGTACTATTATAAAAAAACTAATAATTATTTAGTTATCAACAAAAACAAGTACCTAAAGATTAAATCAAATGTCTAGAAAAATTAGATATATTTGTTATTTTACTAATGAATAAGAATAATTGATGTATATCTCAGCTTTCCATAAAACCTAAAATTAGAGAGCAAAAAACTCCAAAGGGGAGCTTCTCTTTAACAACTCTAAAAAGTTATTATTATTAGGCCATGTTTGATTGCTTAGATTTCTCACTTTTTTATTGTTTGATGACAAAAAATTTCCAATTTCCCCACTCCCCCAACTCATGCGCCCCTTTTCCTTGTTTCTTTTTTGTGGGAAAATGAATTACAGGTTCCAGTCATATATATATTTTTTTTTTTTTTTT
>CAIGRR010115241.1:0-22504 GCA_903798365.1 Fraxinus sp. 1973-6204 | reverse complement strand
GTTTGGTTACTGATGATAGAATTGATCTCAGTTTTTTTTGGATATTAACATGTTGTATGACACTTCCTCTTTCAAAATAGGGGGTCACCTCTTTTCTGGATTGGAGTTGGTGTTGGCCTCTCAGCACTTTTTTCATGGGTAAGTAAGAGGACATTGCCTGTTATTTCTTCTTAAAAGTCTTTGTTCTTAACATCATTATCTTTTTTCTACTTCATGGAAGATATCTTACATTTCTTTCTGGCCATTTTTTATTACATTGCAGGTGGCTACATACCTAAAGGCGAGCAACTTCTTCCCCGAGCTAACTATGCTTCGTAATTTTTCTTCTTGTTGCATATTTCTTTTAGTTTTTGAAAACTAAAAGGCAAACGGTTGATTTGAAAGGGCANTTGCAGGTGGCTACATACCTAAAGGCGAGCAACTTCTTCCCCGAGCTAACTATGCTTCGTAATTTTTCTTCTTGTTGCATATTTCTTTTAGTTTTTGAAAACTAAAAGGCAAACGGTTGATTTGAAAGGGCATTTTTTTATCCTACATAACTCATCAAGCAGTGTCTTTTGTGAACTTTCTTTTTGTACTGTTGTTCCTCAGATGGTTATTGATATAAACTTTACTAAAGTCAGGCCAGTAATCTTAGTTTTGAGTGAAAACTAGTTTAACTTGTAAGGTTACATCAGCTTTAAGCTTCCCATGGATCAACGAAACATTTGCCAGAATATCTTTTGCCTGAAAGATTGGTTGTATATCCTTTTAGGCATAATGCATTGCCGAGTACAATATTTTTCAAGAACTCAAAAGTTATTTCTTTTTTTGTTGGGCAAACCTTTAACCCTCATGAGCAGTCTTTAGATTTGTAGAAAAATGATGATCTGCCATACATTAATACAGACAACGAATTCTGACCTGTCCCGTGGTGTTGTCATCTTCGACGAAGACTTCATATGAATATTGATGTTTGTTTGCTGGTGCATACCTTATTAACAAGCCTTCCAACAATGTCACACATGAAGTTGTATGGAAGTATGGTAGATCTAGGTTTTTGTTTACCCAACAAGATCCAAGTCTTTAAAATTTTTAGTTCAAAATTTGTTTGAACACTTCCAGATTTTGTCAACTTGTTATTTTTTTATGGCACAGAAATTTGAAGCTACCGTCTTATAAATTTGAGACTGGTATCTAATTTGGTCTCCATATCATGTATGACAACCCAAATAATATTTGTAGTTTCTGGGACGAGTGATCAATGGTCTGACTAATGAGTTATCCAAGATATGTAATTCTTCATGAGGCTCATCAAACTGTTGCATATTGGTTGTTGCAAAGCTTCAATGTACTCAGTGTCGTTTTATGTATAGATCTATGGCAAATGCATAACATGGAGGTTTTAACATGTGATGATCTAAGGATTTTTTAAGATGGAAATGTTGCGTATCAGAGAAAAGATATTGACATGATTGCATCAAAATTGATGAAAACTGCTTGTAGTTTGTAGCGTAAGATATGCCTAGGGAACCACTTAGGGTCCGTTTGATTGCAAGGGTGGAAAGAAAATGAATTCCAGGGAAAGTAATTGCCTAGAATTTGTTTTCCAACGAATTGTTAATTAAGTGTGTTTGATTGGTATAATTTTCCAGGTGGAAAATTTTAAAATTTTGTATCTTTTTGTGCTCGTTTGACTTTGTTTTACATGAAAATTGTCCATTAAAGTGATAATTTTTTCCACAATTAGTTATACATTTGTTTCCATTGCAAAAAAGTAAAAAAAAAAAAATAAAAAAAATTCTGAAAAATAAATAAATTTACCATACCGAATATCATTCGTTTGGCTTTGTTTTATATGGAAATTGTCAATAAAAGCGAGAATTTTTTTTACCACTATGTCTAGATTTTTTTTCCAATTGCTAAAAAAAAAAAAGAATAGAAAAAAAAAAACCAGCCAACCCAAAGGAAAATGTATTCATCTCACGCCTGGAAAGTAGGCGCGTCAATGGCTTGGGAAGAAAGTAATTTCTAGGGAAAATTGGACCCATCAAACACTACAAAAAGCTAGAATTGGAAAAACTTTTCCATTTTCCCTAGAAAATGTAAGATATCAAACAGACCCTTAAAGTAATTACTGCGTTTTTGCTCCTTGTTGTCTTCACACAATGAGTAGGCAGGATTTCTCTGGAAATTGTATGTGAAGATAAGAAAATAGCATGATGCAAGGCCGCCAAGTGTAGCTTATGCCTGAAATGAGTCTGGTCCAATCTTTCTCCACCATTTTCCACCATGCTGTAAAACTAAATTTTGAATGGGTAATGTTCTAGAGTGAAGGATAGAATGTGAGCTCATAGAGTTATCAACTCTGAAGGATTTTGCAGTTTATTGTGGGGTTATTTCAGCCCAAGTGCAGTGCTACTTGATTATTAATGGATACACTAGGTTCAATATGGAAGAAAGGTGCATCAATGGAAAAATGTGTGGCATGCAATGCATTCACTTATGCATTGGCAGGAGTTTGTGGGATTCATTTATATGGTAAAACACAAATTTACATTGTGCAATGATGGTGGAGTTGTTATGCAGGGTAGTTCCTTCTAAAGATAAGATGAGACTACTTGCCCCTTATTGTTATGGACTAAGTTGATCTGGAGAAAATGTGATGCCTGTTTGTCTAGGATGGACTTAATTTTATCTGTTGAGATCTGGTGGAAGGGATTGCTTTGATACTTTGTAGTGCTTTATGACAATTGTAATGGTCCATTTGTTCATCTTGCTCAAAACAAACTTTTCAGTCTTAACGTAATAGTGAGTTTTTAGACCAAATTCACATGCATCGTTATAGCACATGCGTATTTATCGATTCAATTACTTAGCTATTACTAGAATCGATAAACTACGGTTTCTTTTTCATGTCTCTGACCTAACGGCACATATCTCACTTATGCAGAAATATGCTATGCAACAAGCTTTCAAGACATTGATGGGACAGATGAATACTCAAAATAATCAATTCAGTAATGCTGCCTTTTCGCCTGGGTCACCTTTCCCATTTCCCCAACCCGCATACCCAACATCAGATGCAAATACAACTTCAACATCCGCTGCATCTCAACCTGTAACTGTTGATGTACCTGCAACCAAAGTGGAGGACCCTCCATCTGCAGCTGTCAAAGAGACTGTAGAACCAGAGAAGGGACCAAAGAAATATGGTATTATTGATTCCTTTCTGTTGTGACATTAATATAAGTATGTTAAGCAACGACTCTTATACTTCCAACAAGAGGAAATGAAAATCTTTCCTATTGCTTTGTTATTGGGTGGGTCTTTTATTAATTTTGCACCCAAGTAACAACCTCTTTTAATTTTTCTACCAATGACATTTTCCCAATACCAAATCTCTTGGTGGCATGAAGATTGAGGCAGCTACTCTTGAGGTTTTATTATACTTTGGATCTGAATTGTTGTCTTTTTCATCACCATCTTCTTTTTTGCAGCTTTTGTAGATGTTTCCCCAGAAGAAACATTCCAAAAAAATGCTTTTGAGAATTACAAAGAATCGATACAGACAGATGCACCAAAGGATCCCAAGCCTTTCCAGCAAGTGAGTTGAACTCTCATTTATGGCTGCTGTGATCATTTATAATAAAATTATTATCATTTTAATTATCTGGATATCTCCAAAGGTTTCTGAAAATGGATCTGCTGCGAACAGAGGAACCGGTTTTTCAGAAGGCCCCTTCACCGGTAAGTTGGGAAATCATTTATCATCATTATAGTAACCTCATTTGCAATAATTTATCTAGTTTTTAGTGCAGACCTTGTAAGATGTAATTCTCTTGCTTTGCGGAGACTGATTTTGTTTTTTACAGTTTTATTGCACTGCATAATATATTTGTTATTTAACGAGTTCGTACTGGATTTTGCTAAATTTCTCTGTATATTCCTATTTTCTGATTGATCTTCTGGTTCTTTTGAAGAACAATAAGGATGTTCATAAAGTATACATTAGTTACATATGCAAATAAATTAAAGGCGGATACGTGTGCAGACCAATTTTTTTAGTGCCCTCAACAATGTGAAGGTGTATCAAACTAAGTTTTCATCATATTGTATATGAGGAAGGCTGTTGTATTAACTGTTGTCGCTTAAAATAGGAGTGTGCTTTGATATATTTGATAGACATGTAAAATTGTCCTGGCATAATGTATATGCATTTGAGTTTGGATCAAACTAAAATATGTGAATAAAAGATTTTGCTCACATAATATATGAAATTATATCCTTTCCTTGTGCCACAGTATTTTTTCTTGAAATATTTTAGTTTGCTTTACAACAGCTTGCAAATGGAGATTTCATATAGGATGGTTGTTCTGCATTGAGTCTGACTATACTGTTCTTGTTTGCTTCTCATACATTTGTGCTCGCTGGATATAAGTGCATGTTTGCTACATAGTAGCGCAGTCACGACTAGACACTATAATGGACAAGTTTTTAGTTTCTTTTTCTTCCTTAATAAGTCCAGTGCTTTCGAATCCTCTCCACAGAAAGTGCTATAAATTGTTTAATCTTTGTAATGATAGATTTCATTTTTGGGGAGTAGGTTCATTATATCCACAGTTTTGACTTAAATGAGACCAAATAAGCTGTTTCTCTTGTAATGGGCAGAACAAACAAATCCCCTCTTGTCAGTGGAAGCTTTGGAGAAAATGATGGAAGATCCAACTGTACAGAAAATGGTTTATCCGTAAGAGAACCTCAACCTTATTATATATTTCTGAATATTTTAGTTCACATGCCATCATTTAAACGTCTTAGTTATTTCTGTTCACAATGCAATGATGTTTGATTTAAGCACGTGATACGTGAATAATGACATTTGTATCTTCACCTGATCGAAGTGGTTTAGAATTTATGCAGTTTAGAATTTCCTTTTGCATTTTTACTTCATTTCCATTGGAGTCTGGAGAAATTTTACACTCAATTGAAAAATGCTTGTTATGTCCTGGGAATAATTGCCGCTCAAAATTTTGTGGATAGATCTACTAAAAAAGATTGCTAAAGATGAGTGTGAAAAACAACTTGTTATATTTAATCAAACTCTTTATAAGATCTCTGTTTGGGTGTTGCCTACAAAAAAAAATGTTGCTTCTGGGTTATGTCTTTTGGAAATTTCAGCTTAAATAGGAGACAAAGCTTGGGAAGTCGGTCAGACACCTATGGCATGTTTGGTATGGTAGGGCAGATTGGATAGTACTCGACAGTATTAAGAAAGAAAAAGAAGCCAAAATGTTGTTCATTATAATGTCTAGTGCTGCATGCCGAACATGCACATAGTGTTTTTCCTATGAACATCGCATAGTTCTCCTATATTATTGATATTTCAAAAATCATATTCTTAATTATTGATAGTTATTGCTCATTTTTATCTTTCAGCTACTTACCTGAGGAGTTGAGGAATCCTACTACATTTAAATGTGAGTTCGTTTTTCCCTTACCCATTTAAATTTAGTTATGCTTAAACTTTTCTGTTTTGTTGGGATTTGATTTATTTGTTAAAACACGACTATCCATTCATTTCTTTGGCAAAGGTGAAACATCTACTTGTAGAGACTTACCATAACTTATTTCGGATAATTCTAAGTGTAAAGATTTCCGAATGATTTTCTCTCGTTCAGCAGGCAAGATTTGACAAGCGACAACTGCTGTTTTTGTTTTCAACGACTTATTTTCTTTTTCTTTGAAGGGGGTTGGGACGGCGGAAATGAGGGTCAGTTTGTAGATGTTGGCCATTCCCCCTTCCAATATTTGGAGTATGACCTTATAATCACGAAGCTTTGTCCTTCTAAATTTAGCTAAAACTTTTCTTTGTTGTCCATAGAAAACATGCATATTACTGTTTCTTTGTATAATTTGAATCCTAACTGCGTGTTTTAGCTGTATTTGATTGTATTGGGAAGTAATATGACCAATATTTTAAATTCTTTTTTCTTATTACTGTCCAATATTGTGTAATCCACTTTACTAATTGCAATAAATGTAAATCTGTTATAGGGATGCTACAAAATCCACTGTATCGTCAACAATTGCAGGACATGCTGTAAGTATAACTTCTAAGTCCTTTCTGTATAAAATATCCCAGTATACATATTACACACAAATATTTAGCTTTTATTATATATACAAAGGTGTAAATTATGGTATTATTGATATGATCCTAATTATGTATCTTCTTTTTGGTTATATATTCACAGAAATAACATGGGTGGAAGCCCAGAATGGGACAACCGCATGATGGACTCCTTGAAAAGTTTTGATCTTAGCAGTCCCGAGATTAAGCAACAGTTTGGTGAGTTTTACTGTGATTTAAGTTTAGCTGAGTATGCGTAACCTAATATAGAATTGATAATATTAATTTTTTCACCGTTTGCCATGTGATAAAATTACTTTCTATTATCCTCGAATACTTTTTACAATGTCAAATCTCATCTATTATATTGTCGAGTTGCGTTCACCACCAAACATGAACTTATTGTTTCTCGCCTGACGTTATATCTTGCAGATCAGATAGGGCTTACGCCCGAGGAAGTCATTTCTAAAATCATGGCCAATCCTGAGGTAGCTATGGCATTCCAAAATCCTCGAGTTCAAGCAGCTATTATGGATGTAAGTATCTTTTCGTCCTTTTGCCTTCCATTAAATTTTTTCATTTTCTTATGCGGTTTCCCAGCAAGATAGTGGACCTACTCACCTTCTACTTCCTGCTGGGATTTTACTATCCAATCAAAGTGAAAGTCTGATTTTGTATAATTATCTTATTGAACTTCGGGACAAATGTTCCTTTTTGCAGTGTTCTCAGAATCCTCTGAGTATTGCCAAGTATCAAAACGACAAAGAGGTAAGTTGAAAGTTATTGTGAATCTTTGTATAATTCTTTTGTCAGAATATCAGCATGAATGTCTGTTTTGTTTCACTTTTGCATTAAGCCTTTTGCTTTTTATTTTTCACATTGGAAGTAATGCGAAGGTTTCCCGCTATTCGTCTCAGGTTATGGATGTTTTCAATAAAATATCGGAACTTTTCCCCGGGGCAACAGGTTCTTAACTAGAGTGTACCTGCTCCCTTTTATCTTTTTTTTTTTGGCCTGCACAGATGAGATATCAAAAGTTTAGGGCACCTGTTAGCATGTTTCTGCTTTACGATGCTCACACATCAAGATGTGGCATCAATTTCCTTTCTACTCTTTATAAATTTAACGTTAATCTTGACTCTATTGTGGCTTTGTTAGAAGCACATTCTTGCCCAGCTATAGATCTTACGAGCTTTTTGCCTGCTATTGTAAATGTTGTGGATTTCTATTTTGATTTGATTGCTAACCCTAAACGTTAATATGCTTCTCCCTACCTGTTCTCGCCTGTCTTTGCCTCTCTTTTTCCTTTGAATGTTTTCTGTTTGCATTCGATCTTTAGGAGCATGCTCGATAACTGACGAGCCCAAAAAATGGTGAAATTCAATCTGCATCCAGTAGATCTTGTCCCGGAGTTGAAAGGGATTCTTGAAAAGAATCTTGATCCTAGTACAATGCTAATCTGATCTTACCGATTCTTGTATAATCGAACAGCTAGAATTCAAGGATGATAAACCCCACATCATTCTGAGGTCGGATTGGTTCGACCCCACGGTCCCCACCGAATATAGGAATATCTTGAAGCTTAACTCATTGGATGTTACTTGTGTTGTAGATTGCTGCACATTGACATCTGGGTTCAAGTTATTCATGGTATATGATAATGGAGTGCCGGTTTAGGAAATAATTTGAGAACAGAACTTAAAGAGCATGTTTGGCCAAGCTTGAAGTACGTTAGTTGATTGGTTGAAGTGGTTAAAGAAAAAGAGACGTGACGATTTGACGAGTTGTGTTTAATTTATGTATCAGCTACCCAACATGTCATGAAATGTCATAAGAGAATATTAACGTTAAACGCCTCGAAAATAAGCAATTGCATATTTTTCAACCAGGCTCATATGTTGACAAAAAAAAAAAAAGGTTATAGCGTTAAATCGAAAGTTAAATAATCAAGAAATTAAATTGGGGCTGTCTTATCACTAATTCAATTAAGGATGAGGCACTAGTAGTGGCACATGATTCTAGCGTGGGAAAGAGCAACTCCAAACCAGCCAGCTGTGTTCCGGTTGGATGTGGAACACCGATGAACCCATCTGCTGATCAACTCAGAGCGTAGACCAACACAAATAGAGGCGGCAGTCAAAGTCTAGGCAGCCGATATGCCTGTAAAATGCCATCGCCTCAATAAATCCAGTTATAAATGATAGTAGCTCGAGGGAAATAAACTAGAAGCAAGTAACAAGCATTAAATTAATGTACATCGAGTATTTTCTTTACGTTAACTCACAATTGATGGCAATCCATATATCGGTTTGAAAAGGGAAGAAAAAGTCCCTCAACAACATGTTCAGTACAAAATATAGACAGTAGCGAATGATATAATCTTTTTCTTTTTCAATTCATCGAATACAATATAGTCCAGCTTATCAAACATGTCACAAGAGAATATGAGCAAAACTAATCATCTCGATTCTAATAACATCCTTCTCCATCCACCCTGCCCATCGGCATCCTCCTTGATCTAGACTACCTTTTCCTTATGGATTTCTTTGACGTTTCACACTGACACTGAACCTATGGCAGCCTGCCTTTGTCCAAGTACATTTCTCAACACGGTGTCGATCTTGGTAAATACGTCCTCCTTGGAAAGACTTCCATCCACCTGCAACCATAGAAAAATAAGGTTCTTTCGAAGTGATAGGGTGAGGAAGATGCTATTTAGCTCCAAGGAAAGGAATTTTGCATTATGCTATCAACTTTCTAGGAGACAGATAACTTGGTGAACGTTAGTCACTATTTAAATTATAATTTAAGCTGGTTAAACATACTTTTTATCTACTCATCTCACATGACTCACAGCTTACTACCTACTTATTATTCATACATTTCGCAAAATCCATGGCTTATAAGTAAAAAGCACTTGCAAACATGTTATTAATTTACTTAGTGGTAGCAATAATAGGATAGTTATACTGTTTCCAGTAAATGACTCGTTAATCTGGTTCACGTTCCATAAAAAACCATGTGAACAATCAGTGGAGTACAAGGGGAAGAATATGCTGAAAACTTTCCCACAAAATCGATCTTTATTCCAAAATATCAACCACGAAGAACCATTGTTCACTTTCAAGAGAAGTTTTAAGCTTATTTTTAACTAAGCTTACTGAGCAAGATGTGTTTGTGCCGCAGAGGGAAGATGGACTCAACTATCTCAATGAGAGCCTAAATATAAGAGGGGTGAAGTTTCAACTTCCCTAAAATTCAACGTTTATGAGCGAAAATGTTTTAAGCAGATCTGTTAACAAGATGGATGTGCCATTGCATTAGTATTCTGAACTAAAAAATGCCACAATCACAAGCACCTATGACTTGGGCTGGAAACTATTATTTTGGTTCATGAGTGATAAAGAGAATGGAGAAAAGGGGGAGCTAAGGAGGAGAAAAGCGCTAATAAGCACTACTAAACAAGCGCTAAATCAATTTCCAGAAATTTTCTTTGGAACATTTACCCCACTTCCTTGAGCCAAAGTAGGAAAATTAACCTCAAGCTTGACAACGTTGTATGCGCAGATATGCTTAATACGAAATATAGAAAGTAGATACCAGCTTTAATGCCAATTTGCTTGTGCAAAAGAGTTAAAATGACGATCTTGGTAGGAAAATTTACTTTCTATATTCACAAGTCAATAATCAACACATTACATAGGGAAAGAAAATACATATTACATACCCTGACTGTTACATCTTCATACATTGAAAGCACGGCCTCCACATTTTTGTTATGTGTGAGCAAACGCAGTTTTACCTGAAATGGAAATCTATTATAAAGAACTAGCTCAAACACATACCAATATATATATACATTTTAGATATATCCTGACAGTCACACAAGCAAAGGCCGAGTATCTAAAAAGGGAGGATAAGTAAAACCAAACAAAAACAAAGTCACGTTTGTAAAATGAAGCATGCCTTTTCTTCGGTGTCATCAAAGCGTTGAGTAAGCCTAGCAGCAATTTCTTCAGTTTCAGGGGGAAAATACTTTAGATGATATATTTTCCCTGTGACAGGATCTAGTCTGCGGCCAACAACTCTCTCAACTAGGATCTCTTCAGGGACCTGTAGAGGAAAGAGAGTTTATTATACTCACATTTTATGACTACTAACTCAATCAAGACAAANTTTTCCCCGTGACAGGATCTAGTCTGCGGCCAACAACTCTCTCAACTAGGATCTCTTCAGGGACCTGTAGAGGAAAGAGAGTTTATTATACTCACATTTTATGACTACTAAACTCAATCAAGACAAATCCAACAAATTGTTCAAAAAGTGAAGTCAAATTTCTCGACCCTGTAACAAAAACAAATATTAATTAGACATAGATCATGCTAGCTCTCGGTTCTTAAGATGATAACTTTTATATTACAGAACCTCACATCAAGAAGAATGAAAATGTGTGGCTCGAAGCCAAATCCTTTAAGAGCAGTCGCTTGTGACAAGCTCCTTGGATATCCGTCCAAAAGCCAGCCTTTTTCTTGAGAATCTGGTTGTGACAAACGCTCCTTGACCATCTACAACCATATAGAATTGCTAATTCATTTTCTTAACTAATATTTTATTGATAGTTTGAATATTATTTTGAAGAGAAACAATAAAAAGTATGAATATAAAGCTACCGTTACAACTATTTCATCTGGGACCAACTGCCCCTTCTCCATGTATTCCTTCGCTCGCCTCCCATTTTCTGTCCCAGCAGCAACTTCAGCCCTGAGAAGATCTCCAGCCGCAATGTGCACCAAATCGTACTGCACATTGGATTATAACATAAACAAGTAGCCTGGTGTGACATTATGGCACAAAAAAACTGAAAATAAAGAAATAAAAGGACAAAGACATATATCATTCAAATCCATGCTCTTTGAAGTGGTCCAGGACAACAAAAAATTTAAAATGCAAGAAGACCAAAACACCAGGCATAACCTCAAAAAAGCAAACCGTTTACTGCTAACCAAAAATATTTTCTTCTACGAAGTTAAAAATAAAAAATAATAAAAATAAAAAATAAAAAATGCAGACACTGAGTATGATTGGCTGCACTGTTTAATAAGATTGCTGCTCATTTAGTGTTGAGTCAGTTTTTAAATTTATACTGATCCTAAATCTAAATCAACGCGCTATTAATAAAATCTTTTCCAAGTTCATTACTACACAAGAATCCCTGGGGTTTTCCACGCCAGACACCATCCTTGTATTTAGCTAATTTTTGGAAAATGTATATTGGTTTCATGTCATCATCGAATTTTCCGGTCAAATTTGAAGTGGTCCAGGACAACAAAAAATTTAAAATGCAAGAAGACCAAAACACCAGGCATAACCTCAAAAAAGCAAACCGTTTACTGCTAACCAAAAATATTTTCTTCTACGAAGTTAAAAAAAATAAAAAATAAAAAATAAAAAAAATGCAGACACTGAGTATGATTGGCTGCACTGTTTAATAAGATTGCTGCTCATTTAGTGTTGAGTCAGTTTTTAAATTTATACTGATCCTAAATCAAAATCAACGTGCTATTAATAAAATCTTTTCCAAGTTCATTACTACACAAGAATCCCTGGGGTTTTCCACGCCAGACACCATCCTTGTATTTAGCTAATTTTTGGAAAATGTATATTGGTTTCATGTCATCATCGAATTTTCCGGTCAAAACAACCGTTTATGGGGCTAAAGTTTATATACTGTATTTTGTTTTCATCCTAAAGATAAACTATACTATATCAATCACATTTTTGAAGGCAAAAAACCAAAATTAACCATTGATCCAACCGGAAAATAAAACATAAAAAAAAAAAAAATTAAACCGCCCCATTCGAACATGATTCAATCTAAACACATCCACTAGTACCAAATCAATCCTCTTGGCATGAATGTATAAATCCAATTATGTCATAATGCTATTTGAATGCTATTTTCAACATACAAGGAAGATTTTGAGGTACGTTTCTGCAGTTTCCACACAATTGGCTATCAAACTCTCAATGGAACTTCGACGTGTATTGAATTCTTGGCCGAGGGTTCCTTACATGCCCTTCCACAAAGGTCGTCTCTTTTAGATGTGTCTCTTTGAATGGTTGCGACTCTTGGAAGGGAAATAACTCTTCATTTAAATGATGCAATTCAAAATGACATAACCTTTAACAATGAACACAATCCTTCATTAGAGTACAAAAAATGCATCATCCTTTTGATGCATTATATTAATCAATTCATTCAAATTAATTAGCCTATATAAGTAGCTCCAATAAAACCCACCATAAATATCGGATTTCGACTGCCATTAAACACGAGCAAAATCCTATATCAACAGCATTAAAAGTAGCAAAAAACAAATAATTAAAACTATATAAAACTATATAAAAAATTTTAAAAAAAAAAAAAAAAAATTCACCTTCTTAGTGATGAGCTCGCATTGGGTTCCTTTACCAGAAGCAGGAGCTCCTGATATCATTACTTTCAACGGCTCTGTCTTAATCCCAGACACCACAACCTATTTCAGATTTTTCAAAACATCAAAATTTCACCCCAAAAAAAAAAAAATAATAATTAACAAATTCAGCATAAATATTCATTTCAAACTCAAAAAAAAAAAAAAGGACCCATAAAAAATGATACACACTCACGAATGAATTTGGAGCAGTCTTTGATTTATTCAACTGGATTCGGGATAATTTTGAATTAAAACTCAAAGAGGAAAAGGGGATTCGCGAGTAGGATGAAGATAATTTTGAAGTGAGGAGAGTAGATGAAGTTAAGGGCTTGTTTGGATTGGAGGATACGGCCATGAAATTCACTGAATAGCAACCGCAACAAGCCATATTGCTGTCAATCCACTCTCACTCAACAATCAACCTACATAAGAACTCTATAAATATTTTTGATGCAAACAAATACTAAAAATTTTGTGTTTTTCGATTAAGGTGGAGAGGCGTCCACGTTGACCGCGAGAGGGGTATAATATAAAGACGGGGGCCTGGCATATTTGGACTTTGGCTAAGAAGTGGGCTCATTTGGCATTATTTTGGGGCTACTTATAAAAATACCCTTAAAATTAAATATTTTTTTAAAAATCATGTGAAAAATATTTTGAAAGTAAAAAATACTATATAAAATTAAGTGTTACTTTTTAAAGTTAAGTTTGACATATAAATTTTATTAAAAAGCGACATAAATTTCAAGAAAGTGATAGAAAAAGTGACAAAAAATAAAAAAGTATCAAAAATTTCAAAAAAGTGACAGAAAATTTAAAAAAATGACACACACTTAAAAAAGTGATAAAATTAAAAAAAATGAAAAATACTAAAAAAAATGATAAGACCCCAATCAATAACTTATATTTCTAACTCAAAAAGTGACATAAATTTTTAAAAAGTAACAAACAATAAAAAAAATGACACTCTTTTAAAAAAGTGACACACTTAAAAAGTGACAAAATAGCAATAAAAACCTATGTTTGTCACTCAAAAAAGTGACAGAAATTTTAAAAGAGTAGCAAACTAGCAATACAGTAAAAAAGTAACAAAATTTTTTTTTAAAAAAAAGGTGAAACACTAATAAGAAAAAGTAACAAAATTTCAAAAAAGTGACAAAACATAAAAAATGACAAAACATCAATTAAAACCTTAGAATGAATACAAGAATGATTGATTTTCTTCTAAATTTTGTCTATTTATAATTATGTTTCATTTTTATTAACTAAACATAGAAGGAAAATATAGAATTATGGGGAATTGAAGAGACTTAAACAAAGAAATTGATGTGCTTGTTTTCAAAGAGGTGGGATGCAGAAACTAGTGCAGTTCTAATTCATAGGATGAAAACTAATTCAATACAACTAGTACTCAACCAAAATTGAAAAGTAAAAAGTATAACACTAAGAGAAATTGTAGAAAAAATCCTCTTCACTAATTTTTTTGACAACAACCCGTTTATCAAAATTCTTCCAAATTCCCATCCGATCTAACACTTAAAAGTTCATCCTCCATTCTCAAGTACTCCCCAATATGAGCATGGTGATGCACCACAATCCCATTCGGATCCATTGACACCAATTTCTCCAGCTTGATGTTTGTGGTCAATTTGACTGATGATTCTGATGCGTAGAGGACCCGATTCTTGAGGCGCAAGATTCAAGTCCTTCCTAATATGGGTTTTTCATCATAATTTTTTGCTGACTGTTTCCCACAAATTTGTAAAGCTTGTCAAAAATTAGTGTTTCTCCTCCTCATCCAGTGGCCTCATGGTGGAGATGTAGTTGCTTACATACCCCTCTCTCTCTCTCTCTCTCTCTCTCTCTCTAATCCACCATATATTCTCTCACCACATATGAGCTTTTTGTCTTCTGATGGGTTTCACAAGAGCATTGACAGAGAAATAAGAATTTAGGGTAAAAAAAAATGGTCACTAGAGGTTTTTGGGCATAATTAATATGGGAATTATAATTTTAATTAGTTTTAAATGTACTAATCTAATATCTTATTTTGTAAGGGTATTGGGCTTAATTTTCCCTTGTATTTGGTCTATGCTGGAGAGATTTCGGAAAAGAAGTTATCTTATTTTCAGCATGTTTGGTTGTGCTTAAAATCCAATTAAAATTGAAAATATAGTTGTTATTGGGTTCCACTCGTCTAATAAAAGTCAACAATAACAGCTAATTTTTCAATTTTAATCCGATTTTAATCNGTAAGGGTATTGGGCTTAATTTTCCCTTGTATTTGGTCTATGCTGGAGAGATTTCGGAAAAGAAGTTATCTTATTTTCAGCATGTTTGGTTGTGCTTAAAATCCAATTAAAATTGAAAATATAGTTGTTATTGGGTTCCACTCGTCTAATAAAAGTCAACAATAACAGCTAATTTTTCAATTTTAATCCGATTTTAATCTCTACCGAACATGTCCTTTGTTTGAAAATTTATTTTTAAAAATGCTTTCTATTTTGAAATTGTTTTTAGAGAAAATTATATTGGATCAACTTTCTCTAAAAGTTTTTCTAACTAGAAGAAGTCATTTCATAAAATTAGTTAAATGGATCCGAAAGCAGCTTTTGGGTCTCAAATGCTCATTTTGACTTTTTAAAAATCATGTCTAACGACTTTCACAAAATGTTTCCTAATTTGAACTTTAAAATATTTTTGAAATGCCACAGAAAGTTTTTGAAGTATTTTCAGTTGTCGTATTAAAATCTATTCAAGTTGTCACTCTTCTTATCAAAATATTATTACATATGTCCTTCCATCCCTCACCATTTTTAAAAAGTTACGGACTCGATGAAGTTATTGATGTATAATATTTTGGTAAGTTCAGTGGCAAGTTGGATATTTAGGCCCCATTTGATAAGCCATTTTTTCCATGGAAGTTGGAATTTTTTTTTTCATTTTCTTGCTTTTAGTTTGTTTGATAGACAATATTTTCTAGGTAAAATTTTTTCCCACCCCCACGCGCCCTTTTGCCATGATTTGAGGGAAAGCATTTTCTCACCAAAATTTTCCCACCATTTTGGTGGGAAAATGCAATTTCACATTTTTTTTTTGGGCAATGGAAACAAATTTCGTAACTAATTGTAAAAAAAAATTCACTTTAATAGACAATTTTCATGTAAAACAAAGTCAAACGAACACTAAACTTTGATAAGAAAAATGAATTTTTAGGAAAAAAAATTTTCGTTTTTTTTTAAAACTTTTTTGGCAATGGAAACAAATTTTATAATCAATTGTGAAAAAAAATCACTTTAATGGACAATTTTCATGTAAAACAAAGCCAAACGAACACAAAATTTAAAAAAATTTCGGGTGAAAAATTATACCAATCAAACACACTTAATTAACAATTCTCTGAAAAATAAATTCTAGACAATTATTTTCCCTAAAATTCATTTTTTTCCTACCTATTTTCCACCCTTACAATCAAACGGACCATATATGAGTTGGAAAATATTTTGAGAAGTTTAGTAACATAAAAAATAAAATAAAAATAAATAAATAAATTGTTAGTCCCAGATATAGCGATTTTATATGTGAATCAACCATAACAATCAAGAAAAGTCAAGTAAATACATAATTTTTTTGGCCAAAGGCCCCGGAGGTTCGGCGACCACTTCCAACGCCTAGTCCCCGTTAAGCATTCATTAGGATATAACTAGAATCCACTAGAAATAACCCAAAATCAGGCAAGCAGAGTTACAGAACAATTAATAATCTTCGAACTCAAAGAATACAAATTGAAAACCCTCAAAATTACAGTATAATCTTACTAAGAGACTTACTATCACTTTCTCTAACTATTATATGAGAATCACTCAGAAAGTCTCACAATATTTACAGATTAATCACAAAGACTATAGCGCAGTCGAGAGAAAGAACACTAGGGTTTCGAGAGAGATGATAAGTCTAAGATCCCAAGAGTCTTTGAGGCTATTTAAATGAAATAGCCAACAGTTTCAATCCAACGGTCAGCAATGGTCCAAGTGTCGTCCATCCACACGATCTTGTTTAATAAAATCAATAGACAGATTCTGAAGAATTCTACGAACTGGGCCAAACCGAGAAAATGGGCTAGTATATCAGTTGGGCTCAAGAGTTCAGCACCCAAACTTTACAATCTTCACCTTGCTGAATTTTGGAAACAAATCTAAATGGATTCAATTATACTTAATTTCATTTGCTCTTATTACCTGTAAAAGAAAAACGCAAAGTTAGTAGACTTCAAGATTCAACAATCTTAAAGAATAAAAAAAAAATTCGATAGGGATTGCCTTTGTACCTGCATCAGCAGGATTTATCTTGGTTGGAATTTTAACCAATTTTATATCACCTTTTTCAACTGCATCTCTAATAAAATGGAACTTAACATCTATATGTTTAGATTTGTCATGAAAAACTAGGTTTCTACTCAAGAAAATAGCACTTTGGTTATCAGAACATAGCTCCACTTGATTTTCTACAAGTTGCAATTCATTTAATAATCCCATCAGCCACAAACCTTTTTTTACTACCTCAGTGGCAGCAATGTATTCAGCCTCAGTAGATGATAAAGCAACAAGTTTCTGAAGTTGTGACTTCCAACTAATGCAAGTATTATTTAACATATAAAAATATGCAAATGTGGATTTCCTGTTATCAATGTTTCTAACAAAGTCTGAGTCTACATAACCCTTCAAGTTAAGGCCAGTTTTATCAGTTTTAAACATTAGTACTAGGTTTTGAGTTCCTTTAAGATATCTAATCAGATTTTTCATAGCTTCCTAGTGAAGCTCACCAGGTTACTCATAAATCTACTAAAGACACTCACAGCAAAAGCAATATCGGGCCTAGAACACACCATAACATACATGACAGACCCAACAACATTTGCATATGGAACATTCAACATTCTTTTTCTTTCATTTTCAGTTTTAGGTGAGTGATCAACAGGAAGTTTCACATTTCCAGACAGAGGTAAACTAATAGGTTTTGCATCATGTAAAGAAAATCTTTTAACTATCTTTTCAATATAAGCATTCTGATTTAAGAACAATATGCCACTAAGTATATCCCTTTTTATTTCCATACTAAGTATCTTTCTAACAGGTCCTAAATCTTTTATTTCAAACTCAAGTTTCAATTTTTTGTTTTGTATCACTTACAACAACAGAGTTATGACAAGCTAATAGCATATCATCAACATACAATAACAGGTATAATGATTCAAATTTTCCATCATTTTTGAAATAAAAATAGGGATCATATTCAGATTTTCTAAATTTCAAACCTTGTATAAATGTGTCAAACCTTTTGTACCATTGCCTTGGGGCCTCTTTTAGGCCATACAAGGACTTATTCAAAAAACATACTAAGTGCTCTTTACCTTTTACCTGGAAGCCTTGAGGTTGAGCCATATAGATGGTTTCATGTAAAGAGCCATACAGGAAAGCAGTTTTCACATCAAGTTGCTCCAGTTCCAAATCAAATTGAGCAACTAAGGCAAGTAAGATTCTAATGGAGGTATATTTAACCACAGGTGAAAAAATCTCAGTGAAATCTATGCCTTCTCTTTGTGTAAAACTCTTAGCTACAAGTCTAGCTTTGTATCTTCTATCATTTGATTTAAATTCACCCTCTTTAATTTTGTAAACCCGCTTCAGTCAATCAATTTACAATCATTAGGTTTTTCCACTAAGTTCTAGGTTTTATTCTTATGAAGAGAACTCATCTCTTCTTTAATGGCTTCAACCAATTTAACAGAATCTTCATAGGCAACTGCCTCTTCATAGGATTTAGGTTCATAAACAAGGGAATCAGATTCAGTCTGAACACACACACAGTCAGCAGATTGAGATCTAGAAGGTGGTCTAATTTACCTTCTTTCTCTATCTCTAGTTAACCGATAATTTTGTAAGTTATATGCACGTTCAGTTATTTGATTATCATCAGAAACATCATCATCAGCAATCAATTGAGGCTCAGTCTGAGGTGTCTCCACCCCAATCTGTGTCTGCACATAGTCACTTACTAAAATCAATTTTAGTGTTAGTAAAATCCTTTTCAATGATCCTTTCTACATATTTATCACTAAGACAGGGAAAAACTTCCTCATTAAACACAACAGATCTGCTAACAATCACTTTATACGCCCTTAAGTCTTTAACCTAGAGTCTGTAGCCTTTTATTCCTTCACCATATCCTAAGAAGACACACTTCTGAGATCCGGGATCAAGTTTAGACTCTGCATGATGAGCATATGCTGCACATCCAAAAGTTTTGAGATTCAGGAACAGAACCTGACCAAACTTGTTCATGAATCTTATAGTCTAAAGAACTAGATGGGCTCCTATTGATCAAATAGCAGGCAGTTTTCACTACTTCATCCCAAATTTTTTTTGGCAGACATGAACTAATCAGCATGCATCTACTTCTTTCAAGAAGAGTTCTGTCCATCCTCTCAGCAATCCCATTTTGCTGAGGGGTATAAGTCACAGTCCTATGTCTTAATATACCGTGATTACTACAGTAATTATCAAATTCAGCATTACAGCATTCTAAGCCATTGTTATCCTTAGAATTTTGATTTTCTTACTTGTTTGATTTTCTATCAAAGTTTTTCGGTCCTTAAAAAATAAGGAAGGTATCTGACTTTGATCTTAATAAGAAAACCCAGACCTTTCTAGAAAAATCATCAATGATGAGGAGATAATATCTGAAACCTGAGGCTGTAGAAGTAGGAGCAGGACCCCAAAGGTCACTATGTATGTATTCAAGGATATTCTGTGACTTGTGTAAACGAGATTTAAAAGGTAGTCTATTATGTTTTCCCATTATACAACGTTCACAGAAAGTTAATTTCTTAACACAATCACTTCCAAAGGGACCAACTTTTGAAAGATACTTTAAACCTTTTTCACTAAGATGACCTAACCTTTTATGCCACAATTCTGGTTTATCAATCTGTATCACTAAGTTCACAGAGTTACTCATAAGAATATATTCAGGTTTTATGGTATAAATCCCATTTATCTTAGGGGAGCTGACAATGAGTTTTTGATTCCTGATAATGTTGGTTAAACCACTGTGTATTTCAATCTGATATTTCTCATCATCGAAAACCCCCAAAGAAATGAGATTTCTTTTAAGTGCTGGAACATATCTAATATGATTCAGCCTTAGAATCTGACCATTTTCCATTTTCAGGACAATATTACCAATACCTTTTATAGGGCAGGATTCATTGTTCCCAAGTCTTACATAACCATCACTAAGATTGGTAAAATCAGAAAACCAGCAGACATTAGGACTCATATGGAAAGAGCAGCCTGAGTCCAGAACTCAGTTCTAATCAGATTTTTCCACAGAGGAAACATAAGCAACTCCAATATCAGCATTGACTTCCTTATAAGAAGCAGTAATGGCTGAAGTTCCATTTTCATGATTAATTCCATTTCCTATGTCATTAGCTTTCTTAAAACGATCTTTTATCAAGTGACAAGCTTTCCCATAGTAGTAACACTTTCTGTTCTTATTCTTTCCATTATACACTTTCTTATCTTTTCCTTTATTGTCTCCCCATTTCTTCTTTTGGGAATTTCTATTTTTGTTGAAGTTGGCTTGGGTGAAATTATTCAGGCCTTTTGTGGAGGATTTAGGATTAAATAAGACATTCTCTATGTGAAGAGCCTCTTTGTGTTCAGACTTGAGTTCTAAATCTCCGTTTCTTAGAGAACTGTGTACTATGTCAACAGTCAGGTCACTCCTGCCATATTCTAAGGTATTCTTAACATCCTTATATTTGTCACTAAGAGCATTAAGTAGACAGACTACTTCTTGATCATCATAAATCTTTTCCCCAGAGTTAATAAGATCTTGTGTAATCTTATTAAACATATCCATATTTTCCTCTAAGTCAGCACTGGGGTCAAACTTGTAACTAAAATATTATTTCCAAAGAAAACACTTATTAGGCAAGGATTTGGTAACATACTACTTATGTAGGGCTGTCCATAGCTCAGCAACAGTAGCAGTTTCTCCTATTTTTTTTTTATAACAGAGTCAGATAAATGAAGAAACAGAGTACTTCAGGCTAATTCATCTTATTTACCCTCCTAGCATCAGATCAAGTTTCAGGCCAAGATTCATCAAAAGCTTTAGGACATTTAAGTGTCATTAAAAGGGCTTTCATTTTCTGGCTCCAGACATTAAAGTCTCCTTTTCCATCCCAATGTTGAACATCAATTTTAGTGGTCGTGCTGTGCAGATGTTTCTTAATTGTGTTTAACAAATAGGACAAATAAGAAAGGACAAAGTGTTTCAATTTCAACAGATTAGTAATTGTAAAATATGTCCTATGAAAGCACAAAGCCAGAGTGTTTACACACCGTAAACATTAATTACACAATTTCAGGATATACACAAAGACTATATACACAGAGTATATACACAGAGTGCAGATTACTATACAAAACAAGGTTCACAGTAGCTCAGTAACGATTTATGATTATCAATTTCAAGAAATCAACAAATCTGAATATACACCACGCATATGCACAGTAGGTTAATCAAGATCCTAAGAGGATTTCTTAAAACTGTACCCTGATTCCCTCAGATTCTAGGGGTCTCATAGGGAATCCTAGACAAAGGTAAATCAAGGGGGCTTATAGCAATCCTTAAGCAAGAACTACGAATTTAAAGAAACTAAAAACAGAAGTCGAACAAAGGGTTACCAGAGCTGCAAGAATCATTTTAGTAATCAAAGGTTACCAGAGTATGACACAAGATTCCAATCGAGGGATCTTTATCACTGTAAAACAACATAGAGACATTAGATCTAAACTTTTCATAATCGGAAGAGTCACAAAATCAAATCGCATGTAAATAAATTTTTTTAAGAAAATGCTCTGATACCACTGTTGGTCCCAGATATAGCGATTTTATATGTGAATCAACCATAACAATCAAGAAAAGTAAAGTAAATGCAGAAATTTAAAAAACACGGAGAATTTTTTGCCAAAGGCCCCAGAGGTTCGGCGACCATTTCCAATGCCTAATCCCCCGTTGAGTATCCGTTAGTATATAGCTCGAATCCACTAGAAACAACCCAAAATCAGGCAAGCAGAGTTACAAAATAATCAATAATATTCGAGCTTAAAGAACACAAACTGAAAACCCTCAAAATTACAGTATAATCTCACTAAGAGATTTACTATCACTTTCTCTAACTATTATATGAGAATCACTCATAAAATCTCACAATATTTACAGATTAATTACAAAGAATATTGCGCAGTTGAGAGAAAGAACACTAGGGTTTTGAGAGAGATGATAAGTCTAAGATCCCAATAGTCTTTGAGGCTATTTAAATGAACGACCGCGCTACATGTATAGTTCGGTTGACATGGTGCTTCACAGGATGACGTGGAGTTTTTTAAAAAAAAGCCGAAAATCGGAAAATTTGAAAAGATAAACAAACAGGTTATAATTTAGAAATCGGCCCATTTAAGTTTATTACCTTAAACTGTGCCTTTGGTATTTTTCCCCAAATTGACACCACTGACAGCTTGGTCCTACGGCAATTTCATTCGTCAACTAGCGGGGTGGAAGCTTATATTCATCTCTGAAGACCTCTTATCTGAGGACTTTTTCTCCAGCGAAATCTGGAGGTAAGTATGTGTAAGTTTTCAGTTTTTGTAATTTCTGTGTGTTAATGGGGGTTAGGGGTTAGAGGACTGTAATTAATCTAAGAATACGGTGCTAGAGTTCTTGGATTGGGTGACTACAGTGGAGGAGATCTTGGAGTTTAAGGAGGTTCCTGCTGATAAATGTGTGCCTCTCATTGCGACGAGATTTCGTGGACGAGCAGCGGCGTGGTGGCAGCAGACCAAGG